>JBBPBX010018215.1:13442-34133 GCA_038048925.1 Garcialebias charrua | reverse complement strand
TTATTATTATTTTTTATTAAATAAAATAAATAAATACAGTACATGTACAGTACTGTACAGTCACCAAGCACTTAGCCTATCCTAACACAGTTTTTAAAGATGAAGGAGTCACTTGAATTGTCTCCCTTTCACATAAAGGGAGCTAGCTTAGCTAGCTTACGATTATCACGTAACCCCCGTGATAATCGAGGGACTACAGTACAGCAGGAGCACATTATACACATGTAGACAAACTGTTATACAGCATCTATAGCATGACCTGGACAAGCAATAACATTTGACCTTCATTAGTGACCTTGACCTTGAAGCTGGGGGGGATAAAAGGTGTACAGTACACGACACTCTGCATATGTGTCACGTTTTGTTGCATTCTCTTGAGTGGATCAGAAGTTATGGAACAAAAACATTCACAGACGTACAGCAACTAGACCAAGACTATTCAACTGAACTGCTCAGGGGCCACAGTTTCTGAGAGCCAGCAGCTCAGGGGCCACCGTTTCTGAGAGCCAGCAGCTCAGGGGCCACAGTTTCTGAGAGCCAGCAGCTCAGGGGCCACAGTTTCTGAGAGCCAGCAGCTCAGGGGCCACAGTTACTGAGAGCCAACAGCTTAGGGGCCACAGTTTCTGAGAGCCAGCACCTCAGGGGCCACAGTTTCTGAGAGCCAGTAGCTCAGGGGCCACAGTTTCTGAGAGCCAGCAGCTCAGGGGCCACAGTTACTGAGAGCCAGCAGCTCAGGGGCCAAAGTAATAAATAAAACTTCATAAGCTTCTGGTGAATTCAGTCTGCATAAGAAAGGCCCAACATGTCTTCATTAGGTGGGTCTGCAGTGGAAGTGGTCTCCAGCTACAAATACTTGGGTGTACACATGAATGATAACCTCAGCTGGAGCAACAACACCACCAGCCTGATCAAGAAAGGTCATCAGAGACTCTACTTCCTCAGACGGCTGAGACGAGCTGGTCTGAGCAGCCCAGTCCTCACCTCCTTCTACAGGTGTGCAGTGGAGAGCATCCTGTGCTCCAGCATCAACGTGTGGCATGGAGGCTGCACAGTTGAAGAGAGGAAAGCTCTGCAGAGAGTGGTGAAGGCTGCACAGAAGTCTGTTGGAGTCAGTCTCCCCACAATCACAGACATTTATACCTCCAGATGCAGGAAAAGAGCCACCTGCATCATGAAAGACCTCACTCATCCAGCACACTCACTCTTTGCCCCACTCCCCTCAGGACGGAGGTTGAGGAGCATCAAGTGTAGAACCACTAGACTGAGGAACAGCTTCTACCCTGAGGCTGTTAGACTCATGAATAAATAAAAATAAAATAAAAAATAAACACTGCAAAATATCACATCATACTGATGCTGATCTGTTTTCTTGTTGCTGTGTTCATCTGTGTTCATCTGTGACCATCTGCTCATACAAACTCATGTTCGTGCTGCTGTTTATTCCCACTATATTAGGCTTAGTGTATTACTAGTTGATGTTTTTCTTAGTTAATTCTAGATGTTATTACTGTTTTTCTCTTGCATTTGTTGTTGGATGTAACTGGGACCCCGTGTACATAATCTCGTTTTCATCACATGTACCACATGCGGTGCAAATGACAATAAAGACTCTCTGACTCTGACTCTCTGACTCTGATTAGGATGAACACTAACATGCAGTTTGACTTGATGTCTCATCCCTTACATGCATTAACAGCCAGAGCCAAACAAGGAAGGTGAAGCAGAAGGACTGGGACAATGAAAAGACAACATCGAGACTGCATGCAATGATGGCGGCAGCATGGCGATGAGGACTCAAAGACAGGAAGTGATGACGGAGACGGAGCGTTGGGCGATGAGTGGAAGACGGCGGAGGCGGTGAGATGTGGATTTTCATCACCACAACCTACCTGGTACTTGCAATTGTCCCTCCGCTGCCCCTGGTTACTCAGACTAATAAGACTGCCAGAACGTACCATAGGGGTGCGGTGTCGGACCTTGGTCTGGACACAGCCATCTTTCTCAAACTGGATCAGGTCGTTGAGTGGATCCCAAGGCCTGGTGCTGACGAGACACAGAGGAGGACAAGTCATGACCATAACCGTCTTCACCGTCACCTCAAACCTGAAACATGTTTCATTCAAATCTTTTTGTTTACTGTAATCTTGTTAAGATCTCAAAAAGTAAACTGTTGTAGGAGTTCTGCAGTTACAAAGAAACACCAGTAGATGACGCCCAGTCCAATATGGAAGAAGACAAATTATGGTTTTAAACCAGGGCGTCAATGTCAGTTACAAACAGTCCAAACCACGGGCCAGTTTTATTCAGGTGATCTTGAGTCAGTTACCAGACAACTTTTCTTGATTGCAGGTTCCGTTTCCACATTAAAATCAGAGATTGTGGAAAAATTGAACGTTTTTTCTGCTTCAAATTAGCCAGCTGTTATTTTTTCAACCTTATTACGGTACCTAATTATCAACCTCATTTTCATTTATCGGCTTTAACGTTTCTTCGTGTCTCTCTCTACTGAAGACACTGGATGACAAAAGGCTCAACTCCGGTACTCTTCACTGACTCCTCCCTTTCTTTTTTCTATTTAAAATATATTTTAATCGTCCATAATCGCGTTTTTGGATATTTAAAAGCAGATAAGCTGAGAAGNTTTTCTATTTAAAATCCATTTTAACTGTTCATAATCACGTTTTTGGATCTTTAAAAGCAGCTAAGCTACGAGCTAAGCTAACAGGCTGACCGTGGGAAAAAATCTCAGTCTTGTCAAAGCTCCAAAATGCACGGTTGAAACCCGTGCCTTTGTGTAAAAAGTTGTTTTTCTCTGCAAAAAAAAAAAAAGCTGAGAACTTGTTTACTGATTTTTCTTAAAAGCTTTGTGGGACAAATGTTATACTAAATTTAGAGCTCAAACCAGACCGAGCGGCCGCCATTTTGAGAACCGAAAAACAAGAAGGAGAGACAGTCTATGTCACGTCAAGGGGCCTTCCTCCCATTTTTCTTAGAGACATGCTGCTCGCTCCCTCACTATCCGTCCTTCGGTTCAAACAGGCTTATACTGCCATCCAGTGTTACTTACATTTAACAATAATTACTGATGCCAGCTACCCACCAAACGCGTTTCGAGCAGCGGAAGCAGCCAGTTTACATGCAAAGTCTATGTGGAGGAGCGGCGAAGCGTGACTCAGTGCGTTTTGAGCAGTTCGAGCGGCGCGGCAGAGCGCTGCAGTTCTTTTCCGCGCACGCAGAGCGTCCATAGCAGCCGCTGCCGGAGTTCAAATAATTGAACTTTGGCTGCTCGCCGCGTCGAAACAACCAATCGGGAGAGACTCTGCTATGTGATGACGCAACGATGACGGGACTTTTTTGGGACTTTTTAAACTTACCCCAACGAGCCTCCATGAAGAAACCAGCCTCCGGTAAGAAACTTGGCATTTTTACAGTTGCCGCTGTCCGCTCGAGCGTACGATCACCCCAAACATAAAAAAACGTTTTAATCTCAACAAAGACTTTCGGAGCTGCAGTTCGGCTCGTAGAAAACCCACTCAAGTAGTAACGAGGCTCACGAACAGCTGATTTTATCTGCCCGGTGTACAAGAAACAAAACAAACCCGACCGGAAAAGGACCAAGACGCTCCTCCCACTGCGCGTCTTCGGTGTGAACAGACATCTATTGACAAGCAGCCAACACCGTGCGTTGAGAGCGTTTTTGATGCTCAAGACGCGTTCGGTGGGTACCCGGCATAATGCCATATTTCAAACAATATTATCATTTATCGCAATAATTTCTGAGACAATTAATTGCCCAGCAAAATTTGTTATGGTGACAGGCCTAGGTATTAGTTAAACTCAAAGGCTGCAAATTAGTGGTTCGCTAACTTTTTTGACAGAGTTCCCTTTGGAGGAAGAGAATTGACCGTGCAGCCCCAGCAGAGGGGCTCCAAACCAAATATTAAAGGGGACCACAGATGCAAAATTCACTTTTTAATGTTTTTTTTACTCAACTTTGGGTATTTACTTCATAAAAAAACAGTCCTTGTGCCAAAAAAATGCACCGACGTCACAAGCCGTAGCCAATCACCTCAAACCTGAGTCCAGCCCCTCACCTAGCAACCCCTGGTTAGGCTCAACCCACTTCTGTATTAAACACATGACTGTTGTTTTTCATGATTTCATCTCATCTTTTGTTTATATGTTCTTAATTTCATGTGTACAGCACTTTGTTGCAGCTGTGTTTTTTTTAAATGGCTTTATAAATAAAGTATAATTGTTATTTTTATGTTTTAGTTCAATTTTTAGTGTATTTGCGATCGCTCCCAACGCGCAGCCGGCAAAAATTAAACGAGCGGACTCCCGGCATAGGGACCGGCGGCAACGGGACACTGCTTCTGGCGGATGGAGCGGAGCTTCAACTGTACAGCCTCGTTGCAGCGTCCCAGCAGCCTCACAGCAGCGAGGACCTTCTCCTTACGGATTAATTTACGGGAGACACTTGGTGAACTTTGTGTTGTCTTGACTGGAACAGCGATAACTCCCAAAATCGCCGCGTGCAACGAGCGGAGCTGGCGAACACCGGAAGAGGAACAAGCTAACATTAGCATCGGATTCGGGGAGGTCTCATGCTAAAAGGAGCAGCAAATTGCGGCGCGCTCAGACGGGTTTCGGTAAGTTATCTTAAGCTAGCACTAACAGTAAGTCAAATGAGTAATAAAAAAAGAGCTAATTTTAAAACAACAACACATTACAGATACTGGCTGTTACAGAGGGCGTAAACAGATCTTTGAAGGGCGTGGACTTCAGAACTTCTATCAGAAACCGGTCGTTCAAAACGAAAGTTAAAAATGGCAGAATTAAAAAGGGTATAATTGATTATCTAATAATTATTTTGTGCATTAAATTGAAGGAATAGGGTCTGGATATCACACAGAAATACCATAAAAATTTAAAAAACACATCTGAGGTCCCCTTTAAGAATGCATGAAATCTCAAGCATTCACTGCATCGTTAAAATAGTATTTAAAGAAAAATAAAGTTGTTTAAAGCTACACTCTGTAGTTTTTGTAGAACGCAGCACTTAGGAAAATTTTCATCTGGGAAAGCATTCTGGTCCCTCCCACTCAGAGCCATATATGGCTCTGCTCCCTCTTGGTCTCGGTGAAATTCAGCTCTGCGTCCGAATGCTCCGCCTCCACTGCATGTCCTGTCAGCAGCTGCGAAGTTCTGTGATTATATGTTAATAAAACGTTCTAAAAAATAAAATAAAAACAGGGAGCGCTGGTCCAGCACACCAGAACACCATGAAATCTGCAGAGCCGCGCGCAGCCACGTTGGACATGAGTTTAATTCGCTCGTGACAAATTCATTCATTTCCTCAATGTTTCTGTCATGACTCAGCGGAGGAGGAAGCGATCACTTGACTTTTGGCAAAAAAACAAAAGAAAAGTCCAGATCAGGGATGAAGAAGGGGAATTTAATACATTTGTGTCACATACAAAACAGTTTTGCATCGCTTTGCAATTATTTCAACGAGAACCTGCGCGGCCGCTGCGGGCTGGGACAGGGGGGGCGTGGGTTAGGAGCGTGAGAAGTGAGAAGCTCTGTTTTTATTGGCTGGTTAACGGCGGGTCACTGTGGCTTTTTAGAAATTCTTATTTACCACCTGGAGAAGCAAGGGGACTATAGTTTTTTTCAGAGATTACTTTGTCTAACATCAGTCTGTCAGGAGATAGTGACAGAGTGAAGAAATATGTTAAAAATATATTTTTAGACAACTTACAGACTGCACTACAGAAACTGCAGACTGCACCTTTAAAGCAAAAGCTATTATTTTGATGTATTGTGCTATTTTTTTTTAAATGTCTCCCATTTGTCCTTGTCCTTCTTGACCATACCATACTATTATATTTATAAAGCACTTTAAACAGCGACAGGGCCAACCAAAGTGCTGTACAAACAGAAGCAAAAAGGCAAAGCACATAGCAACTTGTAATATAACGTAAAATCAAAATATAGAAACAAAGTACAGTAATAGAAAGTTGATGTAACATTCTGTGCAGACTGATTGTAAGTAACTCTGACCAGCTCTGTTTTTATTTGTGGATTGTATCTGGACTCATGAGATTCTTGTGCATGTGCCACAAAAGTTTTATAAACTCTCCTAATTATTTGGGTTAAAGTTTACCACAAACTCTCTGATTTGATGTACAGATATCCTGTGATGGCAGCGCAACTAAATGACTATTTTTTAAAGGTGGTGTGACATGATTTTAGAACTATGCATAAAGTGGCACAACATATATATGTTGTATCATTCATCTATGTTCGTTTTTACAAGCAAAATGATCAATCAATCAATCAATGAAAATTTGTTTCAAAAGTGATTTTAAAATTGTTGCCGTGTTTCGTCATGGGACATCCGGGTACTTACGCATGCGACGTCATGTGACGTAGAGACAAGAACTTCAGTCTGCAGGCTGCTATTAGCACACAGTGTGATTGTCTTCAAGATCGCCTATTTTCTTTTGTATACAGGTAGTCCCCGACTTACGAGCGCTCTGACCTACGAGGTTCCGGACTTACGAGCTGGCGAATTTTTGGAAAAAACGCAAAAAATACCGAGTTTTTCTGTGTTTTTTCACCACAGTTCGTTAGCTAAACATGTGGACACACGTTTCCGATCATTTTTATGCACTCGTAAGCAGTTTTTCGATGAAAAACGAGTGTTTGTAGTCGCGCTAGCAAAACCGTTCCAACTTACGAGCGAAATTCCGGACTTACGAGACACGTGGCGGCCGTTCCAAGTTACGAATTTTCGCTTTACGAGCAACTCGTAACGGAACTCGCTCGTAAGTCGGGGACTACCTGTAACTTGAAAAATGCCGGTACGCTGTGTCGCATTTGGGTGTTCTAACATCGCCAGCTCTGTAGACGACTACGATCAGGTTCCAGCCCTTCACCCTCTGAACTTTGCTCATCTGAAATGTTGGAGTCCCCCTCGCACCCTGAATGGTAAGACTCAAATAAATACGGCTGCAGACCAAAAGTAGAACCAGCTGTTTCTTGTTCATCACTCGAACTAACTTCGGCTTCCCAAACTGAAGACAAATCGCTCAAATCTTCACTTAAATTGCTTATTTCCTCGGTTTATATATTCAATGCTATTGGTTATTTACAAGGTGCGTTCTAGCCATTGCATCATAAAAATGCGTCGGCGTTTGACTGCGACGCACTGCAGAGTTACGTCATTAAAACTATTTTATTTAAAAATACTTTTATATATTAATTATTCGAAGCATCTGTGTACAAGAAATCAAACCTGAGTAGCTCCTTTTTCTAAAATGTTTATGTTTTAGCATCATGTCACAACACCTTTAAATAACAACCTCTGTCAAGCCAGTGCTCAAATTTACCGTAATTTCCGGACTATAAGCCGCTACATTTTTCCACAGGCTTTGAACACAGCAGCTTATACAACGCTATGGATTAATTTTTTTTACGAGCTAACGAGCTTCATGCCGCCAAAACGTTTAAGCTCGTCACAGCCGGGCACTCAGATAGCTGCCCAATACACGTCACTGTTGGAGGGTGGGTCCTCTTGGCTCAATGAGACTACGTGTATAAATAAAGGTAAAACAAATCTAACCATTGAAATTACTGAACAGGTCACAGCAGACCAATGAAACAGGGAGGGGATGAGAGAACTGGGGCGGGGGGACTTTGTTTCAAAACGAAGTTCCCCCTCCCTGGGGGCACAACGAATTTGCAGCCACTCAAAATAAACGTGAATCGTGCATTAATGTGTCCGTGCTCAGTGAAAGTCTTGGATGACTGGTGGCGAGAAATAGTTTATCAGAACTGGCCACATGAGAAGAACAACTTTTGCTGCGGTCTGCAGGGGATCCTGACAGAGGAGCAGGGTAAAAAAAAATCCTCCATCACCAACGGGTTTTGAAAGGCTGCTGCGTGATGAAGAGGACAGAACATGCTCTGTGTGCAGGAGGAAGATGAAGATGTCGATCAATGACTTCCTGGTAGGCTAATGTATTTATTTTATTAACCAGTTGCGTTAAAATGTTCAGAAAAACATTTACTGTACGTATTTGTGAATATTATTGGTACGTCCTTAATTAAAAGTTTAGTAAATCTTTCTGTGTGAATATCTCACATTACAACGTGAACACCCGCAGCTAATAGACAGGCACAGCCTATATACAGGTAGTCCTCGACTTACGACGGAGATCCGTTCCTACGCGGCGTCGTAAACCGAATTTCGATGCAAGTCGGAACATACTGCACCTTACACGTACAGTACTGTATTTTACCAAGCACTTAGCCTATCCTAACACAGTACCCAACATACTGTACATGTAATTATCAAAAAACACGTACATTTGGGAGCCATAATGAAAGGAAAAAATTGTTAATTTCCTACTGGAAAGCTGGTGAAACTGTTTCCTCTGTCCCTCCTCCATATTCTCCATTCGTTTACGATGTAAAACCGCCGTCCAGCTGGGTCTATCCTCTGTTTTCTCTATTAGTTTACAATGTAAAACTGCGTTCACAGTACAGTTTTGTTTTGTTTTTTGAATGTCCAGAGGACCAGACTTAGCTTTTTTAGAGAGTACAGTGCAGCATTCCTCTGCCGCTACGTTTACTACGTAAAACCGGAAACTGCGTAACTCGGCTTTTCAAAATAAATTTTCAAAATAGATATATATATATTTTTAAATGGGAGATGCGCCGTAACCACGAAACATCGTAACTCGAGACCGTCGTAACCCGAGGACTACCTGTATGTAAATTTTTTTGTGTGGGCGTGGCTTATATTTTGGTGCGCTCAATAGACCCATTTACAGCCTACGTCATCAAGCAGCTGCGCGCGCACCCTTGCAACAGCAGTATGACGGCTCGTAGTGTATTATCAAGCTACGCTAGCAGGTTATCGGTAAATGATTGTCGAGTTATCTCATTTGCCTGAACTCGAAAAAGGCTTTTGACACCAACAGAGGACGCTGGACAACTCCACTCATTTAGTCTTTTTATTTTCTCTGATGCTCCATGAGTCACAGGTTGAAAACCTTGAATAAAAACACATTTACATAAATTACTTTTCCAATCAACAAAATTAAACCCTTAATAGAAAATTATTAAATAGAATTTAAGCTTTACCTCTATATTTCAAAATGCAGCAAATATATACACACAATCTTGTTTAAAGAGAAAAATGTAAAACCAGACAACATAAATTTACATTTCTCCTGTTAATTTACAAAAGATAATTGAAAAGAAATACATACCAAAAGCATCTCTGTGGTTGCCAAACACTGAGCAGCAAACTGAGGCAAAAAAGGCAAACAGCTGCTGGTACTAATTAAAGCTTACTACCTGAAGGCCAGGTAGCCACACCTACATTTCTGGCACAACATTGCCATCTCCTGTGCAACCAGTGTAACTACTAAAATAAATTAAATCACAGATTGAACAGTAAATGAAACAGAGATAATGATGTAACAAAACAATGATCGCAAAGCTTACTTTAATAAGTTAACTTTGAGCAATGGCCACCAGCTTCCTGATCCGTGTACAGTTACGGAATGGGAGGATGACGTGAGTAAGTGGCCTAGCATTCAGTGGCCTGATATTTACACGTATTTGGTGGAGAAACCTAACGTGTACACAAGAGAAAAGCTACGAGCATACAAATCACTCGATGCGTATGACTACGTTGTTTGTGGACATGTACAGGAAGTGCGATATAATGATATGGATGCAGATTTCTGTGTTTTAAAGTCCAAAGTCCTCCCCAGTCAGAGACAAGGCGTGAAGACTACAATGTATGAGGCTTGGGTAATCGTCAATAAAGTGGAGAACTACATTCTCACAGCAAACTGCACCTGTATGGCAGGGTAAGTTAATTTTGGTTCTTGATATGCATAATTTGCTTCTGTTTTAGGCCACTGCTATTTTAGGTTTTACATTCTTTTCAGTGTAAAATGTTTTTTTAGCATTGCTCAGATAACTTGTCTTTACATATTCCAAGATCTTCATCCAGAGGTCACAGTGGCTTGAATTTCAAAAGCTAATGAAAATCACAAATGTTTATTTATTTACAATCAAAGTCTGAACTTGGTCAGGAAACATTCAGAACATAACATATAACATACCGTATTCGTCGGCGTATAAGTCGCACCGGAGTATAAGTCGCACCAACCTAATTATGCCCAATTAAATGGAAAAATCAACGTATAAGTCGCACCGGCCTATAGGTCGCACCTCACGTGAACTGGTGTTTTGCCCAAAATGGACTGGCTGCCAAATTGTTTGGAAGGACTTTTGACAAGATTATCACATAAAAACTACAGTATTTTGTTTGATGTGTCTTAGTTGAACTTTTCATTAATAAATGAACATAATTTTTGTATATTTTGTGTCTTTCATCATTTATCTTTAAAGATAAACACATAAAAATATATTTTTATTAGCTGACATTACAGTAAAAAACGTGTCTCAGTTTAAAATGATGACAGAAACAGATACTGTATTTATTTTATGGTTTTTATTTATTTATTCAAAACCATTGAAGTCTTCATCTTCTGTGTCACTGCACCATTTTTGGACCAGGCAGATGTCAACAGTGTAGGTACTGTAAAGGGTTTCTTAGCGCCCATAGCGGCCGAAACTGGTACTGCACCATTTTTGGAGTTTTTGACCAAAGTCAAATTATGACCAAAATATTGGAAAAATCGACGTATAAGTCGCACCGGCCTATAAGTCGCAGGGCTTAGAAATGTAGGCAAAAAGGTGTGACTTATACGTCGGAGAATACGGTACATTGGCCTCTACTCCTAATTACAAATTGTTTGAGCCACTAAAGCATTTAATTTTACATCATTATTAAATGAGAAGTGGCTAAAATCATTTTTAACAGTCTGAACTTCACAGGTAAAACAGAACCCAGCTAAGTGCAGTCTGGAGCCCTGCGTTTACATTTTCATCTCACCTTTGAAGATGTGGATGTAATATACCACCTTAACTACATTTGTTTGTTCTTTTAATAGTGCTGACAGATGACGACATCCAACAACTGCGGGCTGTGGACCCAGTTTGTGCAGTGATGACAAGCTTGGACAAAGTGACACGGACACTGCTTTATTTACCACATCATCCAGAGACCTCACACCCGATGAACTAAAGGTGAAATGTGAGGAAACATTTGTCCTGCTGAAAACTAAACACACGCCCTATCAGTGTAAAAGACTGGAAGCTGTAACCAGAGAAAAAAGCTATCACACCCGTACTACCATCAGATCCAACTCCACACGTTTGTGTGTGATGTCAAATACTGTGACTTTGTGTTGTGGTCAAAACAAGAACTTGTTTTACAGCGTGTTTTCAAAAATCTAGCGTTTCTACAAGACACCCTGCCAAAAGCTCAAAACCTTTTTATCTCAGGTTTGTTGCCAGAACTCCTGACCAGAAGACACGATCCTGCCTTTGAGTCTGAGAAAACCTGTAAGGTTTGTGAAAGGCCAGAGTATGGCAAAATGATCAGCTGTGTTAAGTGCAATAACTACTTTCACTACAGCTGTGCAAAAATCAAAAGGAAATCAGCAACATGGATCTAAGAGGAATGCCAGAGGTTTTCGGCCTGAATGTGAAATGCCATGATTTTTGTGCATAAAGAACTTCGAAATGTCATGTTTTTTTATACTTTATGTTGTGTACCACCATAGATGTTATAGGTGGTCTGTTATTTACCTTGATCTTTGCAGTCGTCCAATAATCTGATGTTGATTGTTTTAAATAAATCTTATATTAAACATCTTAATTTTTTTGTAGGCTTCTAGCCTGTTTTTGATGTCAAATTCAATTATTTGGATTAATTTTGAACCACATTGTACCTGTATTTACAATTTTGAAGAAATACACAGGTTCTAATTTAATTAAATCGTTTGTTTATTGTTAGACAGGTGACAATTTATTGCACTTAACAGTTGAATAAGAAAACGGAGATCCTTCCAGTTTATGTTTTAACTTTTGATGTTCAGCCTGTAGCGTGTCAAACTCCTGACGCAGGTGGGCATATTCATTCTGAAGTTGACAGTGCCTCAGGTTCAGATCATCATATTCAGTCCTCGGGACTACATCTTCTTGTGCTGAAAGTTATGAAAAGAAACGGTAAGCAAATGCACCGAAAAGCAGGAAGCAACACTTTATGCTCTGTGACACAGAACGTGCCTGTGCTGTGACTTGTGTCTTCTTTTTAGCTGATTATTTGTGAACAATATTTAGCTGTACACATGATTGTGGGGTCAACGTAAACCATTCTGGTTTGAATAAAATATGAGCAGAATGTTGGACGACACCCTAGTATTTCAGAAATATTAAATCTATCTATAATTAATTAATCAAACAATCAATTTATTAAAAAGTGTGTTAAGATAGGACATAATATATTTGTACCAGGGTCATGTTCCATGTTGGATTCTTGTTGTTGATCTGAAGTGACACTGCCAGGGCTGGGTTGATGTGATGACTTGTGCACACCATCATCTCTCCTCTTTTTCCTCTGGTACCTAAAATAAAAATATGTGAAGATGTAGCGACACACATAGTAAATAAACATTTACACATCATCTACTTTTAATACAGAGCTGTATTTCAAAGCCTGCACTACACCAAAGTATGCTAAAGACCATGACAACAGAACACAGAAAAATAAAAATAAATAGTAAAGACAGGCCAAAGCAAATTATCCATACCTTTTCATCTTTGCTCATGATCCCTGTCCTTTAGTGTACACAAACACAGAAGGTACGAAATCAGGACTTTGATAATCCAACGACATTTCCCCTGAAAATAAAGCACAGAGGCATTTGTTTATTAAGAGCTAGCTTATTAGCAACTAGCTTCTAGCCAACTTTCCGACCGAATTTAACAGCAATAAACTGCGTCTAGTTTTTAAAAACAATGTTTAATGACAACCAGGGTTTATGGTGAAATAAAACTAGATGAGTAACCTTACCTGATATAAAATGGGCACTGCATACTCGTGCATTTTTGATAAAGTCCTCGGTCCAATCCACCTGCTTGATGGTCTGAAGCGACAGCTGCCTTCGGTGGCTTTGAAATGGTCGATTGCCTCTTGGTATGCGGTAGAACTTCAGTCCTTCCTTAGAATACCTATTTGTACAACCGTATATACAACATCCTGACATTTTGTTGCTGGTGGAGGAAATTACTTAGCTAGATTCACTCCGCAACTTTTTTATGCTTGGTAAAAATGCCTGGGTGGGTGGAGTTTTCTGTTGCATCGGTGCGCGCGCAGCCGTCTTTGTTTACAAACACTGAATGGGTCTATAGTCTGGAAATTATGGTAGTCCCCACGCCCTCATGCAGTTTGCTTACATCACTCACACTTTTGAGGGATAACTCAAACTATTTTAAATAGTAAATGGACTGTACTTATATAGCTCCTTTCTATCTGATCAAGATACTCAAAGCTCTTTATAACACTCATTTACCCATTCATACAGCACTCTACTAGATCTATACAAAGAATATTCAGTGCTTTATCACATTCATACACTAATGGGACACACATGAGGGCTTCAGTGTCTTGCCCAAGGACACTTCAACATGTGACTGCTGGTGGTCGAACCCCCAACTCTTGCATTGGAGGACGACTGCTCTAACCACTCAGCCACAGCTGCCCCAGCAGTTGTTTTACAATCTATTTTTAATCCATGCAACCCAGATGTGCAACCTTCTGACTGGAACATGGAGACTGAGAATCTCAGACTCGTTGAACACTCTCTTGTGAATGTCGGCACCTATGTGACTTAGTGTGTTGAAATACCGCTAAACTGCTTTTCTTTACCAACATCAGTACATGTGAAGCTTCCTTAGGTTTACTGTATCGTCTAGATTTTGGCCGTCACAAGCTTGGAGCCAGCAGAGGAGCCTGCACTTACTCAGCGTATTTGTAATGCCACTCTCCAGTGATGGGGTCCTGCTCGAACAAGGCGGGGACCCACTCCTCACATTTAGCTTTGCGCTCGCGGGCCGCCTTCCTCTGAGCCTCCTCCAGGATGAACTTCTCGTTGGTGGCCTCAGTCTGGT
Organism: Garcialebias charrua; assembly: GCA_038048925.1. NCBI lineage: Eukaryota > Metazoa > Chordata > Actinopteri > Cyprinodontiformes > Rivulidae > Garcialebias > Garcialebias charrua. The sequence continues at coordinate 20,024 of JBBPBX010018215.1, read as the reverse complement.
CCTTGTTGTTGATGGCTCGGGTCACGTGCTGCCACAGTCTGGTTGACGGATAAAAGTTTTAGAAACCTTGGCTTAAAGGCTCACCTCCAAAACTGACAGGGCAAAAATATTTAGTCTAATGTAGAAATTCCCATCTCGTTTCAACATTTTCTTCTTTTGGACTAAACAAGTGTTACGCCAATGTCCCCTGTCACTGAGGGATTTGAATAGTGAATGTTTGTAGATTTGGAGAATTGAACAGGCAATTCAAGTTAACCTTCAAGTTTTTGGTGCAAGACATTCAAGTGGGTAGAAGTTACACAGTGGAGAAGAAGAGAGGTAAGTTTTTGTTTTTATTTGCATGAGGCAGCACAGAATGACTGATAGTGGAGGGAAATATTTTATCCATGACCAGTTAAAATGGTGGAGCCAGGGGGTGGCCAATGGTGGCCTTGGCCATCATGAATTATTATTTGGCCACTCCAATCATTGGAGGAAACTATACTTTTTAGCAATATAAAATGTAGAAAACATTGTTTCCTCAAATGACAGGGGTGGCTTTTTTTTCCGACCTGTCAATCAATTCAGTAGGCGTGTCAGCAAATGACCCATCAGCAACCTCAATTTGTCCCGTAGGTAAACGCTCCTTGTCTGTGGAGCTGCGCTGCAGCTGCTCAGGGTGGATACTCGAGTATGATGTCTGAACCCTCTGCGTACAGTACGTACGTACGTACGTACGTACGCACGCGTGAACAGACGTACGTGGGAGTATACTGGGGGCTTAAAGCCCCACTGACATGATTTTTTAATTTTCATAAAATTGCTCAAAATATATATATTTTATCATTTAAATATGTTCGTTTTTGCAAACAAAATGATAAATCACTTTAATTTTGCTTTAAAAGTGATTTTGAACTTCAAGCCGTGTTTAATCATGGGAAATCCGATTACACACGAACGCACCATCTGTGACGTAACACTGGGCAGAGCTCTGGGCTTGTCACAGTGCGCAGGTATGAGCAGCTCCACATGAAGGTAAGTCTGATACAGCATCAGACCTAAATTAGATCCTGTTGTTTCTTGTTCCATCACCCAAACTATTTTCTGCTTCCCAAAATGAAGACAAATAGCTCAAATCTTCACATAGATTGATAAATTTGTCGGGTTTTAAATTGTCCGCTATTAAAGAGACCAGAGCCCTCTGCCTCTCACTACGTCACAGATGGTGCGTTCGCGTGTAATCGGATTTCCCATGATTAAACACGGCTTGAAGTTCATAATCACTTTAAAAGCAAAATTAAAGTGATTTATCATTTTGTTTGCAAAAACGAACATATTTAAATGATAAAATGTATATATTTTGAGCAATTTTATGAATAGTAAAAAAATCATGTCAGTGGACCTTTAAGACTGAGTTTGTTGCAGCTCCTCAGACTGAAGAAGTCTTTTGGATAAAAGACGAGACATTTCAACAAGAAGAATCCATCCAGAGGACCTGACTCAACCTTGTTAGATTTATCTTCCTGGATTATCGAGCAGCATCAGAACATTTATTTTAAAGCATCTAAAAAAGACAAGGAGAGTTTATCAGAATGAATAAGGATCGGCTGCAAACATCTGGAGTACCTTTCTGACTCAAACTCCCCCTGCTCCTCTGGTGGGACAGTGAAGCGGATCAGCCTGTTCTCTCTCAGCTCAGGTGTTGGGTTCCAGAAAGTATCCACCGTCCCAGTCTTCTTATCGTTGATGAAGATCTCACTATCCTGTTAGAGAGGGGGTTAAACATGTCCAAATGTAAACGAGAGCCACACTGAAAGCCTATGTTCCTGAACATTCGGTTTGAAAACTCCTTTTTGCAGACTAAATTTTCAGGATTTAAGGAGAACGGTCGTACCCAGTGTCCCTCCAGCGTCGCCAGCACCTCTTTTCCCAGCTTGATCTTCCCAGAGATCTGGTTGACGCAGTCGCTGCTGCCCAGGAATGGCTGAGGGGCAGAAGGAAGCAGGAAGAGGGAGAACGGGAGAAACAGAATGGAGGGTATGCAGAGGAGCCGTGAACGCGACAAGATAGGGTAAAAAAAGGGAAAGCAAAGTAAAAACAAGGGAAAGTAAGGAAGAGGTTATAGTTTACCCACTGTCCTAATACTTATATACAGGTGATCCCCGACTTACGAGCGAGTTCCATTCGTACGAGGTGCTCGTAACACGAAATCTCGTACGTCGGAACCCGAAACACGTGTTGCTCGTAAGTCCGGATTTTCGCTCGTAAGTCGGAAAATTTATGCTAGCGCTACTACGAACACTCGTTTTTCATCACAAACGTTCATACTAGTTCATAAACATGCTCAGAAACTTGTTTCCAAACGGTTAGCTAACACACTTTCATCTAAAAACACATAAAAGTGCTGTATTTTCTGTATGTTCTTTACAAATTTACTGTTGGTTAGTGAGCTCGTAAGTCCGGAACCTCGTATGTCGATGCGCTCGTAAGTCGGGGACTACCTGTATGTGCATTTTAAGTTAAAACGCATATTTACTGAATTTGACTGAGGATTCTGCGCACACTAGATGTACATCAGCAACACAAAGCAATGAATGCGTTTCATTTTAGGGCTTTAAAAAGTAATACTTGAGGCCGTTTCAGAATCTGGATTATTGGTGGAAATGTTTTACAATTCCTGTTGGTTTTATGCTAAACATACCTGGCGCTGGGTAGTGATGTGATAATGAAGTGGATAATCGGGTGGGTCAGGGAGGGAGGTGGGATATTTGTTGGGGAGGGTAAAGCAGTGGAATGGTGGTGTTGAAGGGGGAGTGAGACATTCAGAAAAGTCATGAGAGGATAACACTACCACACACTACCCTCTACTCCTGACTCAGCATGAACCTACAGTAAAAAACATGGCCGTACCTTTAGTTTGAACTCCAGCTGGGCGCTGTAGCCCGTTTTCTCACACGCAACAGTGATCTGACCACCGAGCTCCAGCGTCATGGTCCCATAAAGGATGCCTTCAAAAAAAGAAAGATGAAATTATTTGGGTCAGAACTAACCATATGGCAAAGTTTACAAACAGGACACCATCATCTACCGTATTTTTAAGCCTATAAGTCGCCTTTATTTTGCATAATTTGCATACCCTGCGACCGAAGCGACGTATTTATGGATTTTCCCCATATTTATAACCCACTTTTGGCTGAGATATGACCGTTTTCATTCATTCTAACAGAAAATATTGACCACTATCATTTTCAGCCGCTAGATGGCACTCGAGTAGTATGGCATGCGGTTGTGTCATGTAATAGGGAAAAGTGACTATTAATGACACAGTCGGCTTGCCGTATCCTGCCAGCTTCATCCAGTTCACTTGGAGCAACTGTAAAATCCATTTCGCAGCACAACCCCCGTGAAATGCAACTGATTTGACCATTGAAGTGCATTTATTAAGTACAAGCTCAACTGAGACACATCTTTGCTATAAAGTTGAACAAACAAATAATTGTTTTAGGTGTTTATCTTGTTAAATTTCGAAGAAAGGCGCAGCGCTCCTCCTTCACAATTTCCCCCCTGTCTGCGCGCTCCAGGAGCACCGAGGCATCGTATACTTTTGAAATGCAGCTGCATTGACCTTCAAAGTGCATTTATTAAGTAAAAGTTCAACTGACACACACCTTTACTACAATTTTGAGCAAACAAATAATTGTTTTTAGGTGGTTATCTTGTTAAATTCTTGTCAAAGTCCTCCCATGCATGCTCCTGTGGCCCCCATTTGGCAGCCAATCGATTTTTGGCACAACACCGGCCCACATTTCCGGGTTGTCAGTGGTGACATGTAACAAACGCAACGTGTCAACGGTGACACATAATAGATGTGACGTATAGGGCGAAGCGACATATTTATGGATTTTTCCAATTTATTAGACATATTTGGACTGATGCGACTTATGTGGCGGTGCGAGGTGTTCAGCGGAAAATCCTGTTGCTTTGTAGAGATCTAGTATAGTGCTGTATGAATGGGTAAACGAGGACACAGATTGTAGTGTACAGCGCTTTGAGTATCTTGAGCTATATAAATGTAGTCCATTTACCATTTACAACACAAACTAATTTTAAAAGTCTGGGCACACATTTACCTGCGTCAGACCTTCTTTTCACCCTTAGGGTTTTTGAACTTAAAACTTTTTCGACTTTTTCTTTCTTTGCACTTAGAATTGATTTGATTTATTACATCTTTGTGTTTAAGGCCTCTATAATTTACTGTGAACAGCATATGTGATTTCAATGTGTATGAAACTTCAGTGAAGTTCAAACTACCGGTAATCTTTCAGCATCTTACTGTAACAGAATGTGAACAATCTGAAGCTGATGAATAAAGGACACACTCTGACCTTTGCAGTGAGCATAGGGCATGTTCATGACGTAGTCCTCCCCTCGATTGAGAAAAGTCAGGCGGGCCTCTCCATCTAATATGGCTGACAGGGAGTTTCCTAAAACGGACAGATGGGGACAGCCATCAACTATCAGTGGCTATAAACTTGCAGCTGAATGAATTTTGTGTTTGTACCGTAGAACTTGGACTTGGCGAGGATGCTGCCACTGAGGCAGAACCCGTCCTTCCTGTTGCTGACGTAGAAGGCTGACACGGGTGGATGGTGGGACACCTGAAGACAGAATAGTTTAAATTTAGATTCACACTAACAGTTTTATTGTTCAAATCAAAACGTGACACGCTTTATGTGAGGACACAGACGACAGAGGGTGACATTTTTTTCGGATTCCCACGGGATGGGAGTCCACTTTAATATTACTCCCGTGACGGGGGTGGGACAAGATTTTTTTCTGTGGGAGTGAAAATCCACTCCCGTGTCACCCTCTGATATACGAGCAAAGTGACACCGACCTGTTCTGCGATGTAAAAGGTTTTACTGTTGGTCTTCTGATGGAGCCACAGGCAGCGGTACGTCTCTCCAATGATGGGGTTGTAAGGCTTCTTCAGACCCTGAGGATCATCCATGATTTAGCAGAACTTCATGTACATTGCAGATGAAAAATAATATCAAATAAACACAGAGCTGAACTGACCTTAGGCTTTTTGTAAAATCCAGAAATGTACCATTTCACCACCTTCTTCATCCGGTCGTAGGCATTCTCCTCAACTGCAGCTCTGAAAGAGAAGCCCAACGTAGACTGAGGGTTTTCTTCAACACTTTCACTCGTGAATAAACAAAAAGCATGTTCATTTGGAGAGAATATGCACCATAATGTCATCTTTTCATCAGTTAAAACTTCTATAATATACACAACAAACTAACCAAAGAATTGACTGATAAGATTAGCAGAAGATTTTTAAGAGTAAATTAGTTATAAGTGACAAATAATATCTAATAAAGGCTTATAAAATCTGACATTTATCAGGTTTTTGCCAGTTTCAGAGAGAATGCTTATGGCATAGAAAGTAAATAACTAAAAATGTACTTTAGATGAAGATGTGAGGATTAATGAAAAGGATTATCTGGTATTTTGAAGTGAAATTCAGTGTAAAGTAGGGTTAGGACATGAAATGTATTTTTAGAGGCATCACATCCATAATATGTAATATTCCATCCGTCCATTATCTTGCACTTGTTCCAGACTTGGGTCAAGGGGGCAGCAGCTTGAGCAGGGACGTCCAGACTGCTCTTTCCTCTTCCAGCTCTTATGGGAGGACTCCAAGGTGTTTCCAGGCCAAGAGAGTGACAGTCTCTCCAACGTGTCCTGGGTCTTTCATGGGTCTCCTCCCAAATGGACATCCCTGGATGTGCTCAGGTAGTATCCTTACGAGATGCCCGAGCCACCTCAACAGGCTACTCTCAATGTGGAGGAGCAGCGGTTCTACTCCAAGTCTCTCCTTGATAACTGAACTTCTCACCCTATCTCTTAAGGGAGAGTCCAGCAACCCTGAGGAGGAAACTCATTTCAACCCCCTGCATCTGCAATTTCAATCTTTCTGTCACTACCCAGAGTTCATGGCCACAGGTGAGGGTAGGAACGTAGATCGACCATTAAACAGAGAGCTCTGCCTTACAGCTAAGCTTCCTCTTCACCACAATGGATCGGCACAGAGTTCACAATACTGCAGATGCTGCACCAATCTGTCAATGTCACGCTCCATTCTTCCCTCACTCATGAAAAAAAAACATGATACTTGAACTCCTCCACCTGAGGCAGAATCTCACGCCCAAACCCTGAGAGAGCAATCCATTGTTATCCAACTGAGGACCATGGCCTCAGATTTGGAGGTGCTGATCCTCATCCCAGCCGCTTCACACTCAGCTGCGAACTGCTCCAGTGAGAGCTGAAAATCACTACATGATGACACTAACAGGACCACATCATCTGCAAAGAGCAGAGACAGAATCCTGAGGCCACCGATCCAGGCTCCTCTGGCTGCACCGAGAAATTATGTCCAAAAAAGTTATGAACAGAATCGGTGACAACAAGCAGCCCTGGCCTGAGTCCAACTCCCACCCTGAAGGGGTCCGACTTACTACCAGTAATGCAAACCAAACTCTTGCACTGCTTAGGGACTGAACAGTCTGTAACAACAGGCCCCCAATCCCATACTCA
>JBBPBX010018215.1:0-13413 GCA_038048925.1 Garcialebias charrua | reverse complement strand
ACAGTGTACCTGTGGCTGGGCAGCTGTGGATGAGTGGTTAGAGTAGTCGTCCTCCAATGGAACAGTTGGAGGTTCAATTCCACTAGCAGTCAACCCTCATTGCCTCTAATGTGTGTCCCATCGGTGTATGATAAAAAGCTCTGACTAGTCTTTGTATAGATCTAGTAGAGTGCTGTATGAATGAGTAAATGAGGCACAGATTGTGTTGTAAAGAGTGTCTTGGTAAGATAGAAAGGTGCTATATAAGTATGGTACAGTCCATTTACCATTTACCTCGAGGAACACAGTCAAACACCTTTTCCAAGTCCATAAAACACATGTAGACTAGATGGGCAAACTCCCATGACCCCTCAAGGACCCTAGTGAGGGTAAAGAGCTGGTCCAGTTTCCACGGACAGGACGGAACCCACATAGTTCCTACTGGATCTGAGGTTCGACCAACGATTGAACTCGCTTCTCCTGTACCCCTGAATAGACCTTACCAGAGAGGCTAAGGAGAATGATGTGCCTATAATTGGAGCACACCCTCTAGTCCCTCTTTATGAAGAGGGGAACTACTACCCCAGTCGACCAAATCAGTGGCACTGTCCCCAATGTCCACACAATGCTGTAAAGGCGTGTCAAGCAAGACAGCCCTGCAACATCCAGAGTCTTGAGGAACTCAGGGCAGATCTTGTCCACTCCCGGAGCCCTGCCGCCGCATAGTTTTTTTTAATTACCGTATTTTCCGGTGTATAGGTCGCACCTTTTTATGGTTTTTTCAAGGCCTGCGACCTATACTCAGGTGCGACCTATATATGGCTTGTTATCACTTTCGGTGAAACACATTTTTAAATCCAGCTCATTTCACAATTACGTTCATTTATTAAGGAAAAGTTCAGCTCAGACATATATTTGCTATAATTTTTATCAAACAAATAATTGTTTTTAAGTGTTAATCTTCTTAAAAGCCTTGCTGTGCGCTCCTGTGGCAGACATTTGCAGCAGAGCTAAACGTAGGTGTGACCTACACCAGTGTGACCTATCTACAGGTATGTATTTTTATCTTCCATTTTTTATCCTTTATGTATTTTATATTTCAATTTGTCACTGATAATGTTTGCTCTGTATTCACTGTGTTGGTTTGTTAAGTGTCCTTGGGTGTCATGAAAGGCGCTTTTAAATAAAATGATGATTATTATTATTATCATCTAGGGATTTTTCCAATCTATTGGTGATAATTGGTCAATGCGACCTATACACAGGTGCGACCTATACACAGGTGCGACCTATACACAGGTGCGACCTATACACAGGTGCGACCTATACACAGGTGCGACCTATACACAGGTGCGACCTATACACCAGAAAATACTCTACCTCAGTGACCTCAGCCATGGTTATGGACAGACCAACCCCGAAGTCCCTTAACTCAGCATCCTCCATGGAAGACGTGCTGGTGGGATTTAGAAGATCCAGGAAGTATTCCTTCCACCTCCCAACATCGTCCCTGGTTGAGGTCACCAGCACCCTCACTAAACACAGTGTTAGTAATGTGCTGCTTTCCCCTCCTCATCCACCTGACAGTTTGCCAGAATTTCTTCCAAGTCAATCGAGAGTATCTATCTAAGGCCTGACCGAAGTCCTCCCACATCCAAACTTTTGCCTCAGCAACAGCCAACGCTGTGGCTCTCATGGCTTGCCGATCCTCCTCCGCTGTCTTTGGAGTCCTACCAGCCCCACCTGGCCCGATAGGACTCCTCCTTCAGCATGACGGCCTCCCAAACCCAGGGCGTCCACCATAAAGTTTGAGGATGGCACATTAATATATATTTTTTTAAATAATTTAATTAATATAAAAAGAAAATTAACCAGTTCTTGCTCAAGGTTCAAGGTAACTTTATTGTTATTCGCATCACATGTGGTACATAAATAAATAAGTAATAAAGTGCTATGTGTTGTCATCATTGTATGTTCCCATACAAGGCTGAAATTGGTTCTCTGCATTTAACCCACCGCACCTGGGATACACCCAGGTGGAGCAGTAGGCAGCTATGTAAGTTCCTGGGGAGCAATTCGGGATTACATGTCTTGTTCAGAGACACCACGGCATGTGGGAATGGCTGGGGATCAAACCTGGGACTTTCAGGTCCCGAGTCGGCTGCCCTGCCTCTACCCCATCTTGGCCCCTACATGAGGTGGAACGTGTCTTCAGTTCAATTAAATTCAAAGATACTTTATTAATCCCAAAGGGAAATTAATTGTTGATGTAGTTTATCCTGGTTTCATTAGAGTTGTTATAGATGCTGAAGACTCTGGGCAGGAAGGATCTCTTATAGCAGTCTGCCCCACAGCAGATCTGAAGAAACTGGTTGCAGATGCCGATCCGTCCACCCAGACCCAGTAGACCACTCAGTCCTCTTGGGCAGCAGGGCTGTCTGAATGCCGGGCAGAACTCCTCCCTGAGCGATGGCCATTTCTCCCAGCAGCCTGCCGAGCCCCTCGTCGCTGTGGACTTAACTGAAGGTGTCGGGGGACGATCTCGGTTTTCCCTCTCTCACGAGCCATGCTTCCCACTACCTCCAAGATCTCGGCAGTCAGACACTCGAGCACTGCCTCCAGGTAGATGGTAACGCACCCACGGCACCTTCTTTTTAATTCATTTGGGATTTGGGGCTGTAGTTGAGATTTTTGAGCTTTTGAGATGCTAATCAGCAGCTCCCAGTTGTAGAAAACCACCTTGTTGTTACGGTTACGTATCATAACAAATGTCCAAAAGTAAAACAGGTTTCATTAAAAATCCTTCCAGTGGCACAGCAACTGATACCAGAGGAAGTAATCATCCGAAAAAAGTGATTTACACCCAGAAAAATGAGTAATTAAAGTTTTCAAAAGCAAAATCTTAGAATGAATGTAAGAGACTTATGCCAACATGCAGCCACCTTGAGCGGTGCAGTTCTGAAGTCTTGTTAAATTATCGGCAGGGCCACCAACAAAAGGCAGTTTCCAATGTCAAACTACCCGTATTCCTTTTATTCAAGGGTTCCCAATTTTTATTTTTACTTCGGATCCCCAAAGTAAGACCGTTAAAGGCCAGTGATCCTAAATATTGTTGAACTACACAAATTCTGCTAAAAATTTGAAGCTAAACAGTCATAATGATAGTACAAATGGAATAAAGTCATATTAAACTACTTATTTCCACATTTACCACTACTGTGGCTATTTTTTGGTAACAATAATAGTGAAAATGGTCTTTTAGAAGAAAAAAAATTCTGGATATCATCTAAAACCCCATCTCCTGGTGTTTTGTGACCCACAGTGGAGTCCTTACACCAACTTTGGGAACCACTGCTTTAATTAATATAAAACCCATAGGACAAGGAGGGTCGAAGAAGGTCTTACTCTGACAGGAAGTCTGCGTGATAGTAGTAGTCAGACAACTTGTCCAGGAAAGACCTCGGCTCCAGGATGAACGTGGGCAGTACAACCTTGGACAGATCCATGCCCGGTCGAACTTGCTTCAGAAGCGTCCAGATGAGAGATTTATTCTCCTCCGATACGGTTTCTGTCTGAGCTGCCTCACCGGCCTGAAAACGCACACATGAAACAGCTGAGATGCACTTCAGTGCAGAAACCTTTACAGAACATCTGGCTGCTGCCATTTGCCTTTGGACTGTGAATCTTGCTCCTGGGTTTTAGAAGTGTTCAGTTAGTAAATTGATAAACTTCATCAGTATGGAGATGGGTGTTAGCTGTTTCACATTCACTTCATATCATACTCCTGGAAACAACCACAGACCAAACTGCACAAACATTTATCAAAGACCATCATGCAACATGAAGAGCCCTAGCAGAAAAAAGGTATTACCGGTAAGTTATTCTCATAATGCAAAAAACTTTATTAAAGCTGTGCTAATATTATAAACTCTGAGGAAGTTGTTGAAGTCTTATAAGAATCCTAATGATATAATTTTATCTTTTATTGTTAGTTGTCTCATAGATAAGATGACTCAAATGTGAATCTAAGTAGTATCAGATTAAACTTTGACTGAACACTGTTCCATACCTCTCCTAACTCTTCGTGGGACTCCTCCATATACAGAGTCTCACACAGATGTTCAATATTGTCCAGATCAATGTATGAGTCATCTTGGCGCTCTGACGTGTCACTGTCGCTCTCTTCCAGGATCTCAGGGTCCGACTCTTCGTGGTCCTGTTCTCCTTCTCTGTCTGATTTGTCCGAGTATAGGTCCACATCTTTCAAATGGTCACTGTCATTAAACCTGTAGGAGAATGTCATCAGTCTGTTTAAAAGTGGGGGGAAAAAAATACAAGGAATGCAAACTGCTATCATGATTTACACTATGTGATTTCATCTGATGTTATGGATCTAAAATTTACTTAAGGAATGTATTATGTTTTAGTTATTAGCTTATATAAGCCATATTTTGGTCAAACCTTAAAGTCCAACACTCATCATTTTCCATATTACATATCCAGTGAAACATGATAAAGACATAACAAATAAATATGTTCTGTGGCAAAAGTTGAAAAGTACCAGTAATGCAAACTGGGTTTTAAAAACAGTTTTTGTAATGAATTTAAGCTGTTTTAAACATGTCTTTGGAAACAGCCCCGTTTTTTTCTTCTCTTTTTTTCATATCTGAGGGTGTGACATCACACCAGGGATCCGATCATGCTAGACCTCCAGATTTAAATTGCACAAGGTGGGAGGCAGCTGCAAAAATGGGCCGTCTCTTTGGTAAAACACCCCCAATCCCCTCTCACCCCCGCTCACTACCAAACAAATACAGGTAGTCCCCGACTTACGAGCGCTCTTACATACGAGGTCCCGGACTTACGAGCTGGCGAAAGAGAAGTAAATTTGTAAAAAATACAGCACTTTTTTGTGTTTTTAGATGAAAGTGTGTTAGCTAACCGTTTGGAAACACGTTTCCGACCATGTTTATGAACTAATATGAACGTTTTTGATGAAAAACGAGTGTTCGTAGTAGCGCTAGCATAAATGTTCCAACTTACGAGCGAAAATCCGGACTTACGAGAACACGTGCTTCGTGTTCCAACTTACAAATTTTCGTGTTACGAGCAACTCGCAAGAACGGAACTCGCTCGTAAGTCGGGGACTAACTGTAAACAAACTAGGGCTGAGGATATGGCCAAAACCTTTATCACAATATCTAAAAAAGCTAAGTCTGGTCCTCTGGACATTCAAGTCTGGTCCAGAGGACCAGACTTAGCTTTTTTAGATTTTTCTACCTGGATTATTGAGCATGCATCAGAGTATTTATCACAATATGTTTCTTAATTTCGATCGATAACGATATATTTCCGATATCAATTTAAACAATATAAAAGCCTCAGAAAAACTGTACAAATAAATTAATGTTCACCTTTTATTTGCATTTAGCCTTCAAAGAAATTTGAAATCACCGTCAAATAAACATAAAACTCTCAACTTTGTCAATTTCTTTTGAATTTGTTAATTCATTTAAGAGAAACAAAAGAAATTCATCAAAAAGAAAAAAACTATGAATGAAAAGGGTGCAGAAAGAAGAAGAATATCTGCCCCTTATTTAAAAATAAAAATAAAATAACTACAAACAACTCAGGCTTGAAGCCCAACATGAAAACAAAAAACATCAGTCATTCTTCACATGGATACTTTCCTAACAATTTTAACTTAATCATCTTTTAAAACATAAATATTTTTATAAATGTTTATGGTGATATCAAGTCAACTCCACAATCCTGTTCCCTGATTTACAACACAGCTCCTTCAGACTACCGGTAGTTCTAAATGGAAGTTTTACAAACATTAACATTCTCTTAAGGTTATAATGACTCTCTCTCTCTTTTTATTTATTTATTTATTTTTACATATTTTAATTGAATATTTTGGGGTAATATCTTTATGAGCTTTATAATGACTTGTAAAATACTATATTCAACCAAATCATAAAATTTTAATAATTTCAATTGATGAAATAATATATTTGTTGGGTGACCATAGCACTTCCTACTAATAATTATAATAGCTTTTTTGTAAAATGAAAATAGGGTTTGTAATTGTTTTGCATGCTTTTCCCCAAACTTCAATACAACAGATTAAATATGGAACAATCATTACATTATACCTTACAAGGCTTTGCCATTCAAAAACTCAATTTACTTTGCTATTTTTATTCATAAGTAATTTACATGAGATTTCCATGTCATCTTCTCATCAACAACGACATATATTCATAGTTTTAACTTTAAACACCATAACAGAACACATGCAGCAGACGTTTGCTGCATGTGCTTCTCTTTTAATACAGCTGGGGGGTGTTGTTTCAGGGACACGTTGGCTCAAACTTTTCTTGTGCTTCATCTTCTGACCCTCATCATATTCTATCGAGTGGAAACTCTTCAGATGAAGCAAGTTAGATGTTCCCAGCACTAGTTGGAACGACTATCCGTTACATTTTACAACGCACTAAAACCTGCATTTTATCAGATCTTAGAAAGCCGAACCACTTCCACACCGGTGAATTAGTCTTTCTTCTCTCATCAGTGATGTCATCTGCTTTCTCTTCGCTTGTGAAACTTTGTTCAGTCACATTCTGACTTTCATGAGCACTCATTCTGAAGCAAAAACTTAACGCACGTTGGAGATTAGATTAGCCTAGTCTAGCTACCACGCACTTACGTAGTTGTGTCGCATCTTTTTCTGTCTGGTTGAAACTGAAGCGGCCGCTTCAACCCGAGCAGAAAAAGAAACGTGTTAGTGAAACGCTGTAATCCTATCGAAAATATGCTTAAAACTCATATCATCGTTATTGAATAAAAGTATATCGCGAGATACATCGATATTGAATCATTGTCCAGCTCTAAAACAAGCTCCGCCCCCTTTCTGACTGAGGCCTGAAGTTATTTGTCAAGCTACAAACAATCTGCATGAAGATGAAGAAGTTGAAGGAAGTTCGGTGGCGATAGAGACAGTGAGAGTGGGAGTGAGTCATGACATTTGAGAGATTTGTGATATCTAGTGTGTTTGGGTTTATATTTAGGATGCAGTGTAGTGTGTTTAGTTTAGTCAGTTTTAGTGTTTCAGTCAAAACGATGAGGTGATTTTTGAACGTGAAGCTGCAGCTTCTGTTTACGGTGGAGGATGGAGCCACAGACGCAGCAATGAATGGTGAGGAGTCAGAATCTTTCAGACAGAAGGAGGCTCAAAGGCAGAAAGATGGATCAGAGTCTGAGCCAGAGTGAAGACTTTGATGAGGAAGTCAGCAATCCATTACTGTACAGTATTTGTTTCAGAACAGGAAAGAGAGGAAGAGTGCACTGAGCACCACACTCCTGGTGTGCCCGATCCCTGGAGTGACATCGTCAGACTTCAGTAATTATTGGTCATGTGCTCAGGTGTTTCCTTTAGTTTACAGATCTGTTTGTTTAATATATTTTAAACACTTTGGTGGCTCGAATGTGAAAAAACATTTAACCAATTAGTAATGTGCGATATACTGTATGTGGTACACAGTAGAAACAATAGACATTTAGCCTATTATAAAGATCTGCCTTCTACTGTCTAACCGCAATAATGCTGTGTCTGATGTAAAATCAGAGTGGTCAGATTTAACATTACGTCTTTTGAGTTGAAAACTGTGCGTAAATGGTGTTAAAGTCTGGTTTCTTCAAGAGCTAAATAGCTACAAGCCAACTATGGCCGGCTTGCCGTACTGTTACCGTATTCGGACGCATGCGCAAAACGATGACGTATTGTATTTTTTGATTCACACATGAAAAGGAATATTGAAATGACATGTCGTTTTTTCCTTTTTTCATTTTTGTTATGCAATGAAAAATCAATTGAACGAAGGGTACATAGCACTTCCTACTAATAATTATAATAGCTTTTTTGTAAAATGAAAATAGGGTTTGTAATTGTTTTGCATGACATAGACATGTAACCTGCTCCGTGTAACCTGCTCTCTGATCTGTGAAAGAACACCGAGTTGTGTGATTTTACTGCGAGACCCTCTGGTCAAAGCCACAGAGGAAACTGGTCACCATGTTGTGTTAGCTCTAAGAAGACGCCCACTGGAGGGTTTGAGGGTGAAGTGTTTTCAATGCTGCTCTGTTGCTGTTCATTTGTTAAGTAAGAAGACTGGAAACTGTTAAGAGGTAACAACATATTCTATTGTTTAAACATAAGGCTAAAACGATATTTGATATCTTTTGCACTGTTTTGCACTGCCAGAAAGAATCCTAATACTTGATTTGTGTTTTTATTTAAAAACTCTCTGGACCTAGTAGTGGACATTTCTTAATTTAGATTTATTTTTATTATTTACCCTTTATTTATCCAGGTAGTCTCATTGAGCCACGATACAGTAACTCATTTTCAAGAGAGACCTGTTTAGGGAGCAGATGGTGGGGGTTAAGGGCCTTGCTCAGGAGCCCAGGTTCCACCTTTTCCACCCACAGTTTGATGTTGTCGGTACCGGGGCTTGAACCGGCAATCTTCCGATCACATGCCCACCTTCTCCAACCACTGTGCCGCCACTCCCCAATGAACTGGAGAGTATTTTGTGGTATAGAAGTTTTCAAAATAAATGCTGGCAAAAGGACACCCAATGCTTTTTTATTTTCATTCCTATTGCAAGTTTTATACCAAAAACATATTGTGATGTTTATTGTTATCGCCACCCATCACAATAGATATCAAGACATGAATTTTATGCCATATCAGATATCACACATCCCTATAATCATTGTATTTTATGAGTGATTACACCTTAAAGGGGACCACATATTCAAAATTCACTTTTTAATTTTCATTCATTCAACCTTTATTTAGTCAGGTAAATCTTTTGAACCTCATGGGCTCATTTACGAAAGCGACCTGCTAAAACTAAAGAACAATGAACAGCAGTGATAGAATTTCATTAAACAATAAACAAACAAACAATAAACAATAAAAATAATGTTTTTTTTTACTCAACTTTGGGTATGAACTTCATAAAAAACTGTGCTAGGGCCAAAAAAATGCACCCAGTGGTTTATTTACTCTAAGTAGATTTATTTATCTTTGATAGAAACAGTTCGTTTCTCACTTCCTGCGGTTTGTGATGTCACAAACCGCAGCCACAACCCACAACCCCAACCTTTGTCCCGCCCCGTCACCTAGCAACCCCTGGTGATGCTCCACCCACTTCAGTATGAAAGAGGTGACGGACGGTTGTTTTTCCTTATTTCATGTCAGCACAATGGCTAAAAATGTCACAGAGTCTAGCCAGCTAACGTGAGCGTTGCAAAGATTCTCTAACCCTCCTGGCCCAGATAATGGCATAGTTTTCAGATGGGAGTCTTGAATGAACAGCGATGCAGCATGTTGCAGTGTGTGTGTGTGTGTGTGTGTGTTGGTTTATGGGTCATAGCAGGCCAGACTACGTACCGCTAAACCACATTAACCAACCTGTGTGTGTGTGTGTTTGTGTGAGCGCGCTGATCTGGGGAGACTGCTATGGATTTTTAACACTGTCATTAGGGGGGAGAGCAAATACACACCCTCGAGAGAACAAATTAGACCCGCGCGAGCGCAAATCAGACCCCGTGAACGTGTGTGTGTGTGTCCGCTGCGAGTGACATCCGCTTTCTCCAGCGCGCGCGGCCGCGCGCACAGGGGGAGGGAGGGAGACGTATTACAGAGGAAAAATTTAAAATGACACGACAACTTGTACACGTCTGATCTGTCCCACAATAAATACGTTGCGGTCCAGTTCAGCTCAGCTCAGGGCTCTGGGTGGCAGTAACGCAAGTTCAGACATCCTCGTCTGCCTTTGGAGGGCGGAGTTAATGTAAACAGATCTTTGAAGGGCGTGAACTTCAGATCTCATTATCATAAACCAGTCGTTCAAAACGAAAGTTAAAAATGGCAGAATTAAAAAGGGTATAATTGATTATCTAAGAATTATTTTGTGTATTAAATTGAATGAACAGTGTCTGGTAACCCCAGAGACATACCATAAAATTTTTAAAAACCTATCTGTGGTCTCCTTTAAGAGCAATTGGGATTAACGTTATTTTCAGACTCATAAAATTGTGAGATGCCACACTCAGACTGTGTTGTTTATGACTCTCAGCTAATACTACAACAAATCTTGGCTCAATGTCTCTCAAACTAAGTTATAGTCTTTTTTTTTTTTGGTGTTTTTTTAGGGTCTGTGGAAGGAGCAGCCAGCTCAAATCTTGTTTACTTCTAACGTTAAGTTTTTGGACATACAACAAATGTTTACTTTCTGCACATTTCATCAAAGTTAGTCTCACTGGTTCATGGTATATTAGGTAATAAGCACAAACAGACTCAGATGTGGGTAGAAACAAGACTGTCTGAAAGTAGTGCTTGTTTAATTTAACCACTCACTGAAAGCCGTGAATGTTGTGGGCTCTGAGGAGGCTGTAGAAATTAATGGAGTGTTCTCCACTAGTTGACACGGTGCTTATGTCCTCCTTCCCCTCGCGGATCATGGTCCTCTTCAGCAGGCTGGAGCACTTCAGGGCCAGCTCTAAGGCATCCATCCAGCATCGACCTGCAACACAAGTTTCAGATGATGAAAAATACTGGACAAAACTGCATTTACATCCTAACATAAAATTAGTAAATTTATAATATCAATGCAACCAAGGGTGCTAACACAGCTACTTACAGAAATTTCAATATACAATGTTCTTCTTCAAAGCCCAAGGATTGTCTATATGGAAATGCATCTTTTCCAAAACAATCCCCTATTTTTGCTATTACTAAAAAAAATCCTCATAAACACAACACTGGATTTAGAAAAGGCTTCATCTATACAAAAATGATCAAAATGACACGAGATGTAGTAACTGTGTCAAGTCAGTATGTGGCACTGTAATGCTGTCACAAAAACACCTGAAACAGGAAACTAGGTGCTTGAAGCTTACGCTCTGCGTGCAAAATGTAAACACAAGTAGAGGAGGACACCTCTAGGTCAAAGGTTAGATAAGAGTTGGGGCTATGACATCATTTTCAAAAGGTTTTTTGAGAAGGTCCTGGCTGCAGACTGTAGCGCGGACCGGTGTCAGTCCCGGAAGTGGTTATTACACTCCGGAAATGAAGGGGGCGCTAGTGGCGCTATTAAGGGGGCACTAGTGGCGCTATTAAAACACGCAACAACAACAAAATGAATGGAAATTAATATTTTAAAGGCACTAGTGGCGCTATTCTAAAAATAAATAATGGAAGTTAATATTTTAAAGGCGCTAGTGGTGCTATTACAATTTTTTTAAATGGAAATTAATATTTTAAAGACAAATGTTTGAGCATGCATCAATGGAGCATGCATCAGGGTATTTATTAAATTTGTTCTTTTTTTTTTTACAAAAGAAACAATACAAGACAATCCCATAAATGATAATGTACAAAATATAAAAAAATGAAAGGTAGCAGAAAGAAGAATAAATCTTATTATATCTGCCCCTTTTTTCAAACAATCAGATTAAACAATAATAATCTTCCACCAACAGTACAAAATGACTAACTCTTTCTAATTTTCTAACTAATACAATACACATTACGTCATTTTTTTTTTTAACAAATTCATTTTGATCATTTTCTTAAATGTAAACGTTGCCTTGGCATTTTTAACTACATTCTCCAAGCCATTCCATAATCTAATTCCCTGGATTGAGGTAGAACGTCCCTTCAAACTAGTTCTGAATTGTGGTTTTACAAACATCTCTGTCCCCTTAAGATTATAACAACTTTGTCTTTTAACAAAATGCATTTGGATATTTAAAGGTAATGCATTATTTTGAGCCCTATACATAACTGATAAAATATTATAGTCTACCAAATCATGGAACTTCAATAACTTCAGTTGATAAAATAATGTACAAATGTACATTAGGAACACTATCATCCATTAATTATCATACATGCACACTTATCCCTATTACAATTTTTTTTAATGGAAATTAATATTTTAAAGACAAATACATTACATTAGGAACACATTTATCCATCCATTAATTATCATACACACACGCTTATCCCTATACTGTAGTGGGTTTGCCAGGGCTGCATTCCAAAAACTATAATATGCTTGGTTGCAGGTGAGCTCAAATATTATCGTTGTTTACCATAATGTGTCATTGGAAACTTCATAAACTGCACTCAAATATCCAATTGTTTCAAAACCCAAAGGGATTAATTAACACTCAGAGAGAGAAAGTAGTTTTTAGAACGTTTGTCAAGAAATGACCTTCAGCAGTCGGATCCCGGCAGTAGACGTTGCAAGAATGGTTCACTGTGGATGAATAAATTTGATTCTATATGAAAACATTTTTAAATAGTCACCGGATACATAAATTAAGCCTGTGTGTAAATTGTAACAGGTGTTATTCAATTGTTAAACAATGCTGTTACAATATATGTACAACTACTTTATTGGTTCTACTTTCTCTTTAATATATTAGAGCTACAATGTAACTTTGCCTGGAAACAACACCATTTCTACAAAAAACTAAAAAATGTAAATCAAAACTACAACAAAAGGAACACTCAAAAATGTACATAATGTTTAAATAACACATTGTGAAAAACAAAAGGATGACTGAACAATTCAAAAGGCTAATGTACTTCAGCAGAAATGATTTAAAAAGACATGTCACCAAAAAAGAACAACAATGTGTGACAACTGAAATGTGTGGACAGTGTAAAACAACTAATATTCTCCTTGCATTCAGTACTGACATTCAGGGCAGTGTCCAGGTATGCCATCAGAGTAGTAACGACTCCTCATCTTCCATCTCCGGTGAAGCCCACACAGTCTATATATGCCGTTTGCAGGAAGAACACGTAACAACAGCAAAATAATAATTAACACTTTATATCTCTCAGCATCGTACCCTTTCCATCTGTACTGTCATGAAAATGCTGTGGAAACAAAACATTTTTTCTTGTTAAAAAAATCATTTATGGTTTCAGTGTCAATTGCACACTGAAACTTTGAAAAAGGACAAATTGAATATTTTCTTTACAAAACTGACTTATGTGTAACATGATGTGGTACAGTGCACCATCATTACCTCACAGGGAAGTTTCACAGGAGAGTGAGAGTCCACCATCTTCGTATTGTCATCATGTCATTCTGTGGACATCACAGGTTCACATTTAATGAAATCTCCAACCGAAAGCATGCACTCTCATCTGTTTCCTTACCTCCGTGAAATCAAATGGCGCTTCCATCACAAAGTAGAGAGCATACTGTGGAGAAACATGTGATTATGTCTTCTGAGCAGACAGGTGGCTGTGTTCCTGCAAGTTGGCATCTGGTGGCTGGACAGGAGTCTGTGTTCCCTGCAAGTTGGTGGTTGCTGGATGGACAGGTGGCTGTGTTCCCT
>JBBPBX010018214.1:14149-45886 GCA_038048925.1 Garcialebias charrua | reverse complement strand
AAAAGAGGTGCTACCTAAAAAGGAACAACTTCACACTTCTTTTTAAAATTAATTCACAAATATATTTGTCCATGAATAAAATCCAATCAGCTACTTAGACTACAAGCATGTTTTAAAGGTTCACTATGTAGTTTCTGCAGTACGCTGGGACTTAGAAAAATTTCCAGCAGGTAAAAGCATTCTGCTCCCTCCCCTCAGAGCCATATATGACTCTGAGGGGGAGCCACAGTCTGTTCTCTGTTGAACTTGAGTTCTGCTCCGCCCCCTGCTGTGTGTCGCTCGGAGCGCTTCAATATTCTGTGATTATAAGTTTTTTTAAAAAACGTTTTAAAAATATAATAAAACCATGGAGCACTTGTCCAACAACACAAAAACCAGCAGAAATCAGCAGAGGTTCACAAAGCAACGTTGGACATGATTTAATTCGCTCGTTACTTCCTCGTTGCTGTCAGTGGAGGAATGGAATTTCTGGAATGCTCCACCTCCTCTGCATGTCCTGTCTCTGCGCTGCGAAGTTCTGTGATTATATG
This sequence comes from Garcialebias charrua, assembly GCA_038048925.1. Lineage (NCBI taxonomy): Eukaryota > Metazoa > Chordata > Actinopteri > Cyprinodontiformes > Rivulidae > Garcialebias > Garcialebias charrua. The sequence goes on along the minus strand of JBBPBX010018214.1, from coordinate 45,356 downwards.
ATAATAAAACGGTTTAAAAAATATAATAAAACCATGAATCACTCGTCCAACAACACAAAAACACCCTGAAATCAGCAGAGCTTCACCAGCCACTTTGGACATGATTTAATTCGCTCGTGAGTCGTGACAAATTCATTTCCTCATTCCTATCAGTGAAGGATGAAGCGATCACTTGACTTTTGGCAAAAAAACAAAATAAAAGTCCAGCTCTGGGATGAAGAAGGGATATTTAATACATTTGTGTCACATACAAATCAGTCCTGCATCGCTTTGCAATCCTTTGAATGAGAATGTGCGCGGCGCTGGGGCTGGGACAGGCGGGGGCGTGACAAACAACTCTGTTTTTATTGGCTGGTCATTGTCCGGGTCACTCTGTTTTTAGTGTTTTTATAAATGCTGATAGAGAAGCAAGGGGACTATAGTTTTTTTCAGAGATTACTTTGTCTAACATCAGTCTGTCAGTAGATAGTGACAGAGTGAAGAAATATGTTAAAAATATATTGTTAGAAAAGTTACAGACTGCATTACAAACTTACATAGTGCAGCTTTAAAGACATAAAAACCTGGATTACCCTACATTTTCTGTTTCTGAACACAGACAAGACTGAGGTTTTAGTTTTTGGACCTGAGCATTTAAGGAATTAATTTTTCAGTCTCCCGCCCTCCTCAGATGGCATTAATATGGCTCCGGCTCTAATGTTAAAAATCTTGGTGTTATTTTTGATCAGGATATTTATTTTATCCCCCACATTAAAAATGTTAATAAAACCACCTTCTTCCACATGAACATGAACATGAGTCTGTGAGCAGATTGTTAATGCCTCTAGTTTTGTAATTTTTATTAATAATAAAAATTGCAAAACTTTAAAACTTTACAAAGCTACAAAAAAATCCTAATAATTTAGATAATCACTGTGAATAAATCACATCATGCTGCTGATTTATTTCACACTGCTGTGTTCATTCATACTCATCTGCTCACAGACTCATGTTCGTCCTGTTGTTCAGCATATTGCTTTTGTACTACTAGTGCTTAGTGTGTTTTTAGTTTTCATTTTTCTTAGTTCATATCTTAGATCTTATTACTGTTTTATTTTGCATTTTATACTTTTCTTGGATGTAACTGGGACCCTGTGTACTGGGTTGCCAGCTCAGAAAAATTATTATCCAAACTATCAATAAATAAATAAGGGTCACGTCATGGCAGGGCAGGCCGACCCCATTACCTTCACCCCTACCAGCGTGATGATTCACCTCTCCCTCTCACTCTGCTTTTCTCGCTCTAAAATTAACCTGAACTTAATTGGATGCATGTTTTTGAATGATAAAAATATGCATATAACCTTAATTATTACACAATTTAATAATTTATTTTGAGTGCAAATAAAATTACCAGGGTAAAATATTTCTAAAAATTATTTATATTTCTTAAACATTCTTTTGTTCTGCTTAGCTTAAAACAGTATTAACAGAAAACAATAAGAACATTTGTATAATAAGGCATTTAGTGTAAACATAAAGTTTGTAGGAGATTTGTAGACAAATGTGCTTCAAAAGCCATGACTTTCCCTGTGTAGCAAAAAAAATGAACTTGTGAACTAAAAAATACAATGCTCCATCACGTGGAGTCAACCAGTTTCTTTTATTTGTATTTGTGTAGAGCTCGTGCTGCAGTAAGGAGTGGTTTGTTTTTCAGAGCCTAAGAGTAAAACTCTGAGCAAGACATTTCATCATTTAGATTGACAATGAGCTCATTTCTAATTAGTTCAGAAGAACATTAGTTTCACACATCAATCCACTTATTTTTCATTAGGGATGGGGCCGATCCGATCCAGTATCTGTATCGGTATCCTATACCAGCATTATTTAAGTATCGGGTATCGGATCAAACCTGCCGATACTTTTCCGATCCAGCTTCAAAGAGCCCTTGTGTTCAATCACATTCTGTGACTGCACTTCTTAACATTGTGGGGAGTGCTGTGTTGTCTTTCCCATCATGCTTAGCGCTTTTTCAGTTTTTTCAGCTGCACCATGAGTAAGGAGGACATGTGTGTGGTATAATTGCCTCCTGTCCTGTGTGCTGTTAAAGTCAGTGGGTCCCCTATTGTAAGGCTTAAAAGTGTCTTCATTGGGTTTATCTCACACAATGTTAAAATGAATAGTTCAGGTGCAAAAGTTTCATTATACAGCGTCACATACCTGAACAGTATCGGATCGGAAAAGTATCGGTATCGGTCGATACTGAGTTAATAAGTATCGGATCGGAAGTGAGAAATGTGGATCGGTGCATCCCTATTTTTCATGAGAGAAAATCATTTCCACAAATCCAGTGGAAGATGGGATGAGGACAAAGGATACAACAGCTGGATGTTGGGGAGGTCAGCTGTCTGAAGACTTGATCCACCTCTCTGCTGTTTCCTTGCACTGCCACCTTCTCCTGAGCTTCTGTGGTGAGGTGCTGCAGTAACACATTCCTCATGAAGCTCATCCATAGGCATGCTTATGGTGTGAGCACACCAAAAACGTTTTGACCTCCGAAAACGCTCCTCACGCACGGAAGTGGACGCGCTGCCCAGTGTTGTCCAAACTGTAGTGTTGCGGCGGCTTCGTTGCTGTGGCGACGGGGTGTGGGAGGAGCTTACCGGTATACAGAGTCCTGCGCACAGAGTCACTGCACTCCGCCAGGCGAGGAGCCTTTTATTTCCGTCTCTGTCGAGCAGACTTGACTGGTCGTGAAGGAATTGTCGCGAACACACAGCTACAATGAGTTTCTCTTCCATAGTCCACGAGCTCGCGAGTCTTTTCTTTTTTTTTTCGACAAACAATACGTCACATGGTGCGCGCGCACCCTCGTTTCCGCGTCACATAGGGACTCTCCCACTGCCCCCTCTCTTCTGCCCCCCGACTCTCCCTGATTGGTTGACACACCCATAGGCGTAATTTACACGGGGGTTGTGGGGGTTTTGACCCCCACAATAATTTGATCCGGTCATTTCAACCCCCCCAATAAAATGACATCATTTCGTCATTATACATATCTTACATCAATAATTGATTTTCTTTATTCATTCAAATTTTTTAGTAAAATTGCTGCATGTTTTTAACAAACTCCCTGAGGACTGACCCCCTCCCCTGCAAATAATTTGGTATCACCCATCTCACCGGCTACAGGAAGTCACGTGAGTCACGGAGCTGCTCATGAAGTTGCCCAGAAGTTTCTACATGCATGTGTCCGAAAAAGGCCTCCTTTGGTCTGACTGACTCTGTCGCTGCCTGCCCCTTGCTATGGATGTAGCTGCTATTAGCTGTGAGGTTCGCTGTTTTTGTTTGCAAGATACCACTCATAAACCACACCGCGGATTTTTAAATCCAGCTGATTTCACATTTGGTTCAGCTCAGGAGCCCGTCTGCTGTAGTGAGGTAAGAAATATATTTTTTAAGCGTTTATTTAACTAAATTTAAAGAAACAAAGCTCCGGTTTGACCCGCCTGGCGCCTGCATAAAAATCAGCGAACTTTTTTTTTTTAATCCAGCTGATTTGAACATTTCGTCAAACTCAGGAGTATGTCTACTATCACCCATAAGTCAGCGAAGAAATACTGTATATTTTTAAGCGTTTATTTAGCTAAATTTAAAGAAAGAAAGCGTCCGGTTTGACCCGCCTGGCGCCTGCATAAAAATCAGCGAACTTTTTTTTTTAAAATCCAGCCGATTTGAACATTTCGTTAAACTCAAGAACACGTCTTCTATAAAGTCAGCTTAGTAATATATTTTTTCTCGCAAAGAAATAATTGTTTTTACCGTGTTTCTTTGTGAAGTTCTTCGTACTAGCTGGGTCCTGTCGCCGCCATCTTGATCAGGACAAAGCTGACGCGTCGCGTGGAGATGACGCGTATACAGCAAGAGAAATTGAATATGATGTCCCATTAAGTAAAGCAGAAATAAAAATAATTGTTAAAGATAAAATAAATGATATGTGGCAGGAGAGGTGGGATTTAGAGGAAAGAGGAAGACATGTACATACTCCTAAGTGACGATAGTAGTTTAATGACTAGGAGAGAGGAAGTATGGATTAACAGGTTGAGGATTGGGCACACTACATTAAATAGTGGTCTAAAGATAATAGGAAAACATCCATCAGGTGACTGCTCTAATTGTGGGGTACTGGAAGGAGTGGAACATGTGTTGATTTATTGTAAGAAATATAATAAAGAGAGGAAGGCACTGGAAAGGGTAATGGGGAGTTCGGTGACAATGGTTACTTTATTGAAGAAAAATCAGTCACAGGTTATAACTAAAGCACTTGTTAAATATTTGAAAGTTACAAAATTAGCTGAAAGGATTTAATTTTATTTTTATTAATTAATTAATTAATTTATTTTTTGTTGAAAGTAGACTCTTGAATTACATCTCCGTCCGGTTGATGGCGGTAATACACTGAGTTTGTAAACTGCCAGTAAACACCATCGAAGAAGAAGAAGAGATGACGCGTATTAAACACTGAAGCGTATAGTGTACAATTTTTTCGTGTTTATTGTTAATCACAACCCCCCCAATGTTAGACCTAAAGTTACGCCCCTGGACACACCAACCAATCAGGTGGAGTTGAGCGGCGTTTGAAAGTTTGAACCGCGAAAACTTCAGCTCAGCTGAAGCGGAACTTGGAAGCCGACGCCGGTTCACGTGCACGGAAAAACGCTCCTCAGAACGCGCAACACGCACGCGACCTGACGCCAGACGCCAGGAGGTGCCTAGGTGCGTCCACCATTGACTTTACATGGAGGCTGGAAGCTTGGAGGTAAAAACGCTGTTTGGTGTGACCACACCATCAGTCTCATGGTGTGAGCACACCAAAAACGTTTTGACCTCCGAAAACGCTCCTCACGCACGGAAGTGGACGCGCTGCCCAGTGTTGTCCAAACTGTAGTGTTGCGGCGGCTTCGTTGCTGTGGCGACGGGGTGTGGGAGGAGCTTACCGGTATACAGAGTGCACTCCGCCAGGCGAGGAGCCTTTTATTTCCGTCTCTGTCGAGCAGACTTGACTGGTCGTGAAGGAATTGTCGCGAACACACAGCTACAATGAGTTTCTCTTCCATAGTCCACGAGCTCGCGAGTCTTTTCTTTTTTTTCCGACAAACAATACGTCACATTGTGCGCGCGCACCCTCGTTTCCGCGTCACATAGGGACTCTCCCACTGCCCCCTCTCTTCTGCCCCCCGACTCTCCCTGATTGGTTGACACACCAACCAATCAGGTGGAGTTGAGCGGCGTTTGAAAGTTTGAACCGCGAAATCTTCAACATGTTGAATGCTCGGTTTGGAGGTGGAAGCCGGTTCACGTGCACGAAAAAACGCTCCTCAGCACGCTCAACGCGCACGCGACCTGACGCCAGACGCCAGGAGGTGCCTGGAAGTGCGTCCACCATTGATTTTACATGGAGGCTGGAAGCTTTGGAGGTAAAAACGCTGCTCGGTGTGAGCACACCATAAGTCTGTCAAAAGGAGTTAAACGTTTTATGATCTGAGTTCACCAGAGACACATAGGTCATGTACAGTGGTAAATAAATGGGAACAAATATTTTATCTTTAGAATTTTGCATCATATCCTAACTACCTTTTGAAATTACTTCAATGCATCATACATAAACTGTTTAAATTTTTTAAAGATGTGTAGAAGTATGCATTTGTTTATATACTGTAAGTTTGATCATGCATTTATTTGTATATATCAGGTGTATCCATTTCTATAAAACTATCATAAATAAAACATGTTTCATCTTCACCTTGTTTGAGGCATTGGTGTGAAGAGAGAATGGCAGTGGTCTGGGTCCACTTTTCAATTTTTGGACCACTTCTTCTATTAATAATAATAAATAATAATGTCACATTTTTGTCATCTGTGTATGTTTCCATACAAGACTAAATTTGACTCTGCATTTAACCCAATCACCACTACATTCTGTTATCATTATTATAGTAATACAAGTTCATAATATAAATAGAATCAAGCAAATTTTTTGTACCGGTTCTCTTAAATATTCCTAATATTAAATGTCTTAATATTGCACCTTAGCATATATAGCATTTCACCATATAAATGTATGTACGGTACCTTAAATGTTTCAATGTTAATAGGAGCTAGTTACTTGCAAGAGACTTTGTTTTCATTCTCCAGATCAATACAGTGTTACGAAATAGTAAAACACCATCCGTGACATTTAGTATATAAAACTATTAATGTTTGATAATTTTTTTACAAGCAAATTCAAATAAATGTAGCCATCAGAGTCCAATACAATAACATGGAGGCTAGCGCTAGCATGCTAACTCTACAAACAAACAAAGAAAAAACAAACTCACCAGTTCCCCCTTTTAAAATAAACAGTCAGCTGAAGGCTTTTTCACAAACAGAGACTTCTAAAAGTTGAGAGGCATATCAGTCAGAAATTGCAAATAGACATTAGATAAAGGGCTTTCAATGATTTAAAACCTCCCTCCAACCAGCCTGCCTGAGTCACTGTACGGCTCATTTCCCAGACAAAAAAAAAAGACCGGAAGCACGTGATCGGTAGGTACAGCTCACGTTGGACGTGCCCAGGGCGCAGAAATCTGCGCCCAGCATCTTCCCATTCTCTTGTAATGTTATGGAATAACTGCATGCGCCATTTTTAATGAGTCTATGGATAAGATTCATGCGTGCCAGGACCGGAAATACGTCATCAATCAGAAAACGTTTTTTGAAACAAACAATATAACTCATCATTACCTATAAAATATTTATACTACATAACTAAAAACATATATAGCCTACATATATTTTGACATATTTTTATTTTATTATTTCCTTTTTATTATTATTGTTTTTCAAGTCTTCAATGTAAAATGGTGAATAGCTCCAGAATTCCAGTGGGGTGGCGCCCTAGCGCCCCCTACTGGCCGGCCACCCCTGCCTACGAGTAATTGAAAGAAATGTGTATTGTTGTTTTTCTCATTTGTCTCCATGTGACTGTTTATTAGGGGTGTAACGGTACGCTAAAATCACATTTCGGTTCGGTTCAACTACAAGGAGGCTCGGTTCGGTTTATTTTCGGTTTATTTTCGGTACAAAAATTTTTTTTTTTTGGACAAAATAAAGACTTACAAAATGTTTATTTTGAAAATATGCCAAAAATATGTTTGTATTGTATTGTAGTAATAAATAAAAGTGACCCATTTGGATGATATTTTAAATAAACAGCACTCTACAATAAATAAACTATATGAACAATAATACAAATCTTAATAAATACAATAACAGTCAGAACCAGAACAATAAGCAGCAACAGACTGTTTACAATCTAACTAATCAAGTTTTTGTCCAGTAGCAGCAGTGTGGCTGTATTTGTCCTCATTACTGTACTCACAACTTCTTCTTGGTGGGACAGGTGTTGGAACAGTTCAGAGTTCAGTTCAGTCATCACACACTTCTTAGCTGCAGGTGGATTTCCCTGAAGTGGATAAGAGAGCAGCTACCTCTGTCACAGACTGGAAATAAAAAACAAGAGGTTAAAAAAAAACAAGTTAATAAGATTATGATAAAAAAAAGATTATTTAGATAATAACAATAATAAAAGAACAATACCTCTTGAACGGTTGAATCGCTCACTCTTCATCATCAGGGCTTTAATCTGGTCCAGGGCTTGTTGACAACATCAGTTAGTTTTTTCATAAAGAGCTGAACTTTTTGAAGTGTTGACGTGATGAATGTCTCATAGCGACGCTCAGCAACTTTAAAGCCTGCGCATATAACAACGTTCAGAGATTCAGAGATTTAAAAACTCATACAGCTTGTGTTATTGCTCTGGACCGCTCTGATTACCTGATGAAGTAGTTTTAATGCAGCTGTTGTTAGCGCTGTTTCAGCAACAGCTGATGTTTTTTCGTTCACGTTCGGATGACATAGTTTCCAGCGCGTTCACGTTAGACGTGTTGCTGCTGCAGAGTCTTCATGAAACAACGTCCACACAAGCTGCGTGTGCGCTCGTCTTTTAACAAGAAAGCTATAACGTTCACAAACAGGAGACCGCACGAGATGCTAACGGCTAAATGCTGCGCGTGCTGCGCGATAATAGCTCCGTGCTGAAACGCGCCCAGGAAATTTTGTTCCGCGGTGCATATATTCCCCTGTTAAGAACGTTTAATGAATGAAAAAATAACCGAAACGGTACGCAGGTGGACCGAACCGAACGTGGTGTACCGAAACGGTTCGGTACACCCACTACAACGTTACATGCCTACTGTTTATGGACTTGCGGCCTGTCCAGTGTGTTCCCCACCTCACACATGAGCACCAGTGACCCCTGCTTCCCAGAAAGAAAGAAACGGGTAAGGATGATGGATGGATATTGTTGATGTTTGTATGACCCAAAAAAAATAAGCAAATGTAACAATTCATTTTTCAGAGGAACATTTTGAGGGCTAGCTTTGGGGTTATTGTCTAAAATTCCAACATACATCAAATTTACCCTTGGGTATAAATAAAGTAACCTAACCTAACCTTTCCTCCACTACAAGCATCTTTTCTGCTAAAATGGCAGAAAAGATGGAATGAAGACAAGAAAGGAAGAAGATTATTCAAAATTCAAAAATCAGTTACAATAAATAATTATAGAGAAAGATGTAGAAGAGAAGAGGTGATAGTAATGAGAATGAGGGTAGGCCATACACTTCTAAATGATACAATGTTCTTGATAGGGAAACGGAATGACAGTAGATGTGTGGAATGTGGGGAAACAGAAAGTGTAGAACATGTACTGATGGAGTGCATTAAATATACAAATGAAAGGGACAGATTGAAAAGAAAAGTCAAAGAGGCAGGGAGAGTTTGGAGTATGGGAGGAATTTTAGGGACTGAAGGGGATACAGATAAAATAAAAGATGTTATAAAAATGCAATCTGTTCGTCTCGTCATTTAAAAACAAAGTTGACACTATCAGATCTCAGCTCCACAACCTCCCTGATCTTAGTGTGCCATCTACCCGTCTGCTTTCTGGGACCCTGAGCAGCTTTGATGAAGTTGTTCAGAGTGAGGTGGAGACCATCCTCAAGAAAATGAAGCCTTCATCCTGCGCCCTGGATCCCTTCCCCTCGTCTCTCATAAAATCCAATCACTCTGCAATAAGCCCATTAATCACACAAATAATAAACAAGTCTCTACAATCTGGTCATGTTCCACTGCCTCTAAAAACTGCCATCATTAGGCCTCTTCTGAAAAAATCTAATTTGGATCCCGACATTTTTTCTAATTACCGCCCAATTTCCCACCTCCCATTTCTGTCCAAAGTGCTGGAGAAAGCAGTTGCTGCTCAGCTGCAGGACCACCTACAGCAACACTCTCTGTATGAGAAGTTCCAGTCTGGATTCAGAGCAGCTCACAGTACTGAGACTGCACTGCTGAGAGTAACAAATGATGTCCTCATGGCTGCTGACACTGGTTCTCCCTCCATCCTTGTCCTCCTTGACCTCACTGCAGCCTTCGACACTGTGGACCATAGTATCCTCCTCCACCGTCTTCATGTGGAGGTCGGTCTCTGTGACACTGTCCTGGACTGGTTCAATTCTTTCCTCTCCAATAGGCTGGAATGTGTTAGCCTTGGCAATGCCACTTCCCAGACAGTCGGTGTCTCCTGTGGTGTCCCTCAGGGGTCAGTTCTGGGGCCCCTGCTGTTTTCCCTCTACATGTTGCCTTTAGGTCAAATTATTAATCAGTTCAACATTTCTTTTCACTGCTATGCCGACGACACACAGCTTTACATCAGGACTGGAGCATCATCATCATCCCTATCTCCATCTTCACTCACTGTTCTCTCTGCCTGCCTGGAGGAAATAAAGGCATGGATGAATCGGAACTTTCTTCAATTAAACTGCTCGAAGACTGAGGCCATATTGATTTCATTCAACCTTTATTTATACAGGCTAGCCTCGTTGAGTCACGGGGACTCATTTACAAGAGGGACCTGTCTCACTCACACCAAACAACCATCCACTCTCACACTCACACCTAGGGTCAATTTAGAGTCACCAATCAGCCTAACAAGCATGTTTTTTGGTCTGTGGGAGGAAACCGGAGTACCCGGAGGAAACCCACGCATGCACGGGGAGAACATGCAAACTCCACCCAGAAAGGCCCCGGACCGGGATTTGAACCGGCAACCTTCTCACTGAGAGGCAGCAGCTCTAACAGTTGTGCCACCGTGCTGCCCCAAATGATTGGCACCCCACACCAGATACAAACATCAACTTTAACAACAATCTCCTTCTCTGGTCAAGACATCCCCCTCTCCACCTCTGTTACAAATCTTGGAATAAAAATGGACTCTCATCTTACATTTGAAAATCACATTAAGCATCTGTTTAAAACCTGCTTCTTCCATCTTCGAAACATCTCCAGACTTCGCCCATCTCTGACTTTTCCTGATGCTGAGAAACTCGTCCATGCCTTTGTCTCCTCCAGGCTCGACTACTGCAACTCCCTGTTTATTGGTATCCCTGGCAAAAACCTTCAGAAACTTCAATACATTCAAAACAGTGCAGCAAGGATTCTGTTGAGAGTTCGTAAATTTGAACATATTACACCCATTCTCCATAACCTCCATTGGCTTCCTGTCACCTACAGAATTCAGTACAAAACTGCTCTCATTACCCATCAATGCTTGCACGGAACTTCACCTGACTATCTAAAGGACATTCTTGCACCATATTCATCCACCCGGTCTCTACGATCACAGAACAGTAATTTCCTTCATATTCCTCGGACCAAATTGAGGACCATGGGAGACCGAGCATTCTGTGTGGCTGCCCCCCGCCTGTGGAACTCCCTCCCTGACGACCTGAGAGCTCCACAGTCACTGGTTGACTTTAAAAGCAGCATAAAGACTTTTCTTTTTAAGCAAGCCTATTCTGCCTCCACATGATTTTATCTTTGATCTTAGCTGATATCATTATTGATTTTACTTGATTTTATCACTTGTTTTATTTTATTTATTTTTTAAGCAAGCCTAATCTGCATCCACATGATTTTATCTTTGATCTTAGTCGATATTATTATTGATTTTATTTGATTTTATCACTTGTTTTATTTTGATCTTTGCTTTGTTACACTTTGTAGCACTTTGAGATTTTTATTAATGAAAAGTGCATTATAAATTGAATTCATTATTATTATTATTATTATTATAAAAGAGTTGTTCATTTATCTACATAACATTAATATTAAAAGTAGAATATAGGAATAGGAGGCCATGAGCTACACACTCTTGCTCAGTAGGTGGCGGTATGCACCTGAACATTGTTTGCAATCCGCCATTAAACTAAAAGAAGAAGAAGAAGAAGAACCTTTCCTCCATGAACAAAACAGTAATTTGGGGCTTACTTTTGTAATAATCAAAACGAAGAATACTGTATCCAGATGTTTTGATGTACTTTTTGTATGTTTTTTGCAGAGCTGCAGGCCAAAGAGTAAAATGAAAATTATGATTATGAAAATTATTTACCCAAAATGCATTTCAGCATAAATAACTTCATGCTGCGATGCAGACAGATTGCTCTAGAGACATTGAGCTTGAATTATTAATTCAAGCTCTGAATGTCCAGAGGACCAGACTTAGCTTTTTTAGATTCAGCTTGAATCTAAAAAAGTTAATTATGGTCCTCTGGACATTTCCTCTGGACAATGTTTACATTTAAAAAAATGATCAAAACAAATGTGTTAAAAAAATATATGTGAAATAACGTAATGTGTATTGTATTAGTTAGAAAATTAGAAGAGTTAGTCATTTTGTACTGTTGGTTGAAGAATATTATTGTTTAACCTGATTGTTGGAAAAAGTTGGTTGAAGATTATTATTGTTTACATGGTTTGACTACTGTTGTTTAATCTGATTGTTGGAGATAAGTGTAGTGTTATGCTGAGTCAAGGATGTCGCCGGTATTGCTTTTCATCTCTTTATTGTCGAACATAACACTAACTATAATACAGACCACAGGACCGTGTGCGTTCGTCTCCACGTTCTCGTCTCGAAGCCCCGTCTCGTAGCTCTCGCGAGACATTCGTCATCCCACTGGTTCTGGTGTATCCTTCCACATAAAATAGTGCCATTACATCACATCACCCTTTCTTTGAGTCTTTTAAGACCTCGTAACACGTTACTGTTTCTTTATCATGTAGTACTCACTTCTGACATATCTCAACATTCAGAAAACACACAAATAATAACAGTGAACACCTTGTTTCATCTTAGCTGAAACAGAATATTTAACTGAGGCTCTACAGGACCTTCTCAGAATAACTTTGTATTTGTATTTGTGCTGAAAACTACTACACAGAGAAAATATAGCTTAACAACTTTTCACTTAGTATAATCAGCAAATCTTCTCGGAACTTTAACAACCCTGCCACTAGAAGTTGTACGAATTGGAGTCACAGGTATAACTGGATCTGAAAGTTCACGCTCAGGCTCCACCCGTGGAGGAGGTGAGTGTGGTTCGTTCTCACTCTGAACCTGCGGCAGTCCATCTGTTGCAGGAGTAGTTGTACTGAGGATGGGTCTCAGGTGTCGACGGTTCCTCCTCAAAACTCCTGACTCGGTCTGGACCAGGTATGATCTTGGTGAGTCACACTTTTGTAGGACAACAGCTGGTTCTGTCCATCCTTTTTGACTGTCCAGTTTCACTGAAACATTGTGTCCTGGTTGAAGTTCTGGTAATGGTTTTGCACCATATCTGCTGTTGTAGTTACGCACATAGTTCTCTTTTGTCCTCGCATCAGCTGACTTGATGAGTTGGAGGTCCGGCCACGCAGGCTGTAACTTTGTTTCCAACATCGGCATCGTGGTTCTGATCTGTCTCCCCAGCATCAGTTGGGCTGGGCTCACGCCAGTTGCTTGGATGGGAGTCGATCTGTACGTCATGAGGGCTAAGAAAGGATCAGTCTGTCTCAAAATCCTTTTAGCTGTCTGGACAGCTCTCTCAGCCTCACCATTTGCTTGAGGGTAGTGAGGACTCGTGGTAATGTGCTTGATATCATAGTTCTTTGCAAACTGTTCAAAGATTCTCCCTGAGAATTGTGGACCGTTATCGCTGACCAGTTCATTTGGGCAGCCCCATCTTGCACAAATGTTTTTCAGGCTAGCCACCGTGGTTTCACTTGACATGTCTTTGAGGTGGGCTAGCTCTATGTAACGAGAGAAGTAGTCTACTACGACTAAGTAGTTTTGTTTGTTCAGCTCACAAATGTCTGCGGCTATTCTCTCCCATGGTCGACTTGGCAGCGTGGTAGTAAGTAATGGTTCTCTTCTCTGAGTAGGTTTCAACTCTTGACAGTGTGCACATGCTGTAACCATTTGACTTATCTCACTGCTTAGTCCTGGCCCCCATACACTACACTTGGCTCTTTCTCTGCATTTCACTATGCCCTGATGTCCATCATGAATGCGTTGTAGAATCTCGGGCCTTAGCTGCTGTGGTATAACTATTCTGTCATTATACAGTACCAGACCATTTGACACAGTAAGGGAATGTCTGTTGGTGTAATATGGTCTCACCATTTCTGGAACTGTAGATGCGTGTTTTGGCCAACCTGCCTGCACGTAGGTTTGTACTGTTTGAAGAGCCACATCCTGCAGTGTGTGTTGTTTGATTAGATCCAACTTGGTAGGTGAAATAGGCCAAGAGCTTTGTGTTGAAGCTTTTATTTCTTCCTTGCGTTTTATCAGGCCCATGGCATCTGCAACATTTCGACTTAAAAGGTGGCTGCATTGTGGTCCTTTAATTACATTGACTTTAAACCTGAACCTTTTTTCCTTTCTCATAAAATAGTGCCATTACATCACAGTGGGGAGAGAATGGAGCTTGAAAGGGATATTGGGAACAGAAGGGAATAAGGAGGACATCAATAAGACAAGGAAAGCATTATTTACATTTTTACATCGCACAAAACTCAGATATAGATTGTAAGTGGAGTTAAGAGGTTACACACTCCTGCACAGTAGGTGGCGGTATGCACCTACCAGTTGTTTGCGATCCGCCTTAACTCAAAAGAAGAAGAAGAAGAAGAAGAAGAAGAAGATGAAGTAGTTACGTCTGGATTTAGTTCCGTGATTTATTTCAATTACTAATGAAAAAAGACTTCTCGTGAGTCAAATACTTTATTCTATGATTTAGTTCCAAGCTGCTGCTACCAGAGGCTTGTAACACTGCAGCTTCTTGTCTGTGGAGAGGAAGTTAGTTAGCATCTGTTAGCATGTGTAGCTGTTAGCATGTAAAGTTGTTAGCGTGTGTAGCTGTTAACATCTGTAGCTGTTAGCGTGTGTAGCTGTTAGCATGTGTAGCTGTTAACATGTGTAGCTGTTAGCATGTGTATCTGTTAGCATGTGTATCTGTTAGCATGTGTATCTGTTAACATCTCTAGCTGTTAAGCATGTGTAGCTGTTAGCATGTGTAGCTGTTAGCAGCTACGTGTTAGCAGCTACCAGGGTTGCCAGATCTCCAGACCGAAAGAAGCGATCAGCTCCTTCAAAACAAGCACAAACAAGCGGCTCGCTCTTTCAAAAAAAGCCCAAAAAAAGCCCAGCTGGCAACCCATCCCATTGTGTAAAAAAAGGCAGTTTTAAACAGTATAAACATATTTATTATGGCATTACATATATCTAGCAAAATTATACATAAAAGAACGTATTCAGTCTAAAAAATAAAAATACATTTTGCATTTTTCTCCCATCTGTGGTCGGATCCAGTCTTGAAGAGCACGCTCTTTCTCCCAATCTTTATTATATTTTTTTCCATATTTACCCCACTTAGAGCTCACATTAGCGTTGTCTTGTCTAGACAAAGAATAAAGAACAGAGACAAAGAATAAAGAACAATGTTGCATTCGCGTGTAGTCGGATGTCCCGTGAAGAAACACGGTTTTTAATTTTAAACTCACTTTGAAAGTAATTTTCATTAATTTATCATTTTGTTTGCTAAAAACGAACATAGTTGAATGATACAAGATATATATGTGGTGTCACTATATGCAAAGTTCAAAAATGATGTCACAATACTGTAATGTATACAGCAGTGTTCGTGCATGTATATTACAGAGTGTCAGTGAACGCACCGCGAGAGAGAGAGCGTGACGTAGGCACGCGGGTTCAGTGTGTGTGTGAAGATAGAAAGTGCAGAGAACGGAGTAATGCAGGATCGTGCCGTCTGATAAGTGTATTGTGCAGTTTAAACAATAAAGCTACATCAGCACCAAACCAGCATATTTATTAAGCGTGCAGAGAAACATCAAAAATACCTTTAAAATAACTTCAGGAGTACATTTCACAAAACAAGCCCAAATAAGCGACGCAACACCCATGGTAAGCACAAAAAACCGCCACAAGCGGCTCACCGAATTTAAAAGCGACTCCAGGAAAAAACAAGCCCAATGCCGCTTGAAATAAGCGGACTTGGCAACTATGGCAGCTACGTTTCGTTGTCACGTGCTTGGATAATCTAGTCTCGTGACTGTGTCTGTTTTTCTGTGTAGGAGCAGGAGCTTCACGTCAGACCTCCACCAACCACATGTTTGTTCTCTAACAGGTATGGTTGTAATTTCTAGTAAAATTGTTCAATATTATACTTCGGTCCAGCCAGACCCGGCTGCAGAAACAATTCAATGGGGGGGCATTATATTTTTTCAAGGTGGCATATTTTTTTCAACATTTTATTTGCTTCAAGTTGAACAGCAGCTCTGTGACCACTCCTGGAACTCGACCATTCCTTTGTTAGGTCTAATGCTCCTTTTTTCAGGCAGACAACTTTTACTCAAATGTGTTTACTGCAGTTAAAATGACACATTGGTTTTACTTTGTGTTAAATAAAAACTTTCAAAGGTATATTCATTCCTTATTATTCTTATTTTGCTTAATGACATTTAACTCTGCATGTCATCCCTGAAATTCTGACACACAGAATCACAAGTCCAAGTGTGAACTGTGTCACAGAGTAAACACAATAAAAACATGTATTATCTGCAGCATTGTTCATTAAAATGACTCAACACTATTAATGTATTACAGAAAATATACATACAGTAGGCACATTTGATATTGTAGGCCATTGCACTAGTTAATACTTTCAGCAAGTGATTTTACTTAAATACTTTTAAGTATTTTTAAAAGCAAGTACCGTATTTTCCGGTGTATAGGTCGCACCTTTTTATGGTTTTTTCAAGGCCTGCGACCTATACTCAGGTGCGACCTTCATATGGCTTGTTATCACTTTCGGTGAAACAAATTTTTAAATCCAGCTCATTTCACAATTACGTTCATTTATTAAGGAAAAGTTCAGCTCAGACATATATTTGCTATCATTTTTATCAAACAAATAATTGTTTTTAAGTGTTAATCTTCTTAAAAGCCTTGCTGTGCGCTCCTGTGGCAGACATTTGCAGCAGACCTAAACGTAGGTGCGACCTATACACCAGTGTGACCTATCTAGGGATTTTTCCAACCTATTGGTGATAATTGGACAATGCGACCTATACACAGGTGCGACCTATACACCAGAAAATACTGTACTTATTTACTTTTACTTAAGTAAAAACATTAATATGGTACTTCTACTTTTACTAGAGTACATTTTGTCTGTTTATTTGTACTTTTACTTAAGTACAGTCAGTGTTAGAGTACTTTCTCCACCACTACACACCACAATTATGCAAGATTAATGTTATGCAGACAGTATATCAAATGAACAAAATACTGTACATTTATTATCTGCACAGCCATAAGTTTATATTGGACTACTCATGTCACAGAAAGCACAGTGGTTCTTACCTTTAGAAGTTCTTTCTGGTCTTTTTATTTGCAACGCTTCCAAGCTAACGTTGCTGGTTAGCTCAAAATCTTCCTAATTTCTAGCTTTAAAAAAAAAAAAAGTTAGCTGACTTCAGTGCTTACGTTTCCAACTGAAATGGATGGTGCCGCTTCCTGTCTGCTCTCATTTATTCCATACGTTGTCCTCTTGTTTTGTTGGAAAAAAGTTAGAATATCCATGATACACGGACAATGGCGAGCGTGTGTTTCTGTTTGAAAACAGCGTTTGCGCATTAAGTCAGTGACCCGCCCCCCTCGAACTGTAGTTGGCTAGAATGTTGCCTTGGCTTCATTGATTGGTTGAATTGTATGACGGACAAACAAAGATAGGAAAAATAGAAATATGTTCACTCGGAGATTAAAAACAAACAAACAAAAAACTTCCCGTCGTCCAGTCTTGTCAGGGGGGGCAGAGCTGACTCTGCGGGGGGGCAATGCACCTCAATGCCCGCCCATGCCGCCGGGCCTGGGTCCAGCAGCCTCCACTTCTGAAAGTCAGCGCTAGGGGTGGGCGATATGGCTCAAAAATTATTTCGTGATATTTCAGAGCGATATCACGATAACGATAAATTTCGTGATATAACCCCCCAAAAAAAAGAAATCAAATTTATTTATTTGACAAAATTAATTTAACATGTTACTTTGCAGTATTGTAAATTTTTTAAAAACAACAAGGGTTAATTTGACTGAAATTACTTTATTTAGTAAAGTATTCAGTCAGTATAAAAATAAAAAATAAAAAAGATCTGTTATTTAGATTGAAAAAGTCTGCACAAAATATAATGGACTATCTTTAGGCTTTTAATACCTAGTAGTTCTTTGACATTCTTGTTAGGTCTAAATTGTTTTTAATTTTTAACTGGCTGTTTTTTATTGTTATTTTTTATTGTTTGTTTTATTTCTGTATTGTTCAGCACTTTGTGCACCTTCTGGCTGCTGAAAAGGGCTCTATAAATAAAGATTGATTGATTGATTGATAAACAAAAACCACCACAAAAACTAAAGTTCAGGTGTAGTTTCCTAAATCACTCTCCATGTAAAATATATTATTCTTTGTTTCTAAAGAGTGACACGGTCGAAAATTTGTTGACGGTCCCTAAGTGAACCATGACGTCTCTGAATAGGGGCAGACTCAGCGCGGCTGCCCGAAATCAGACTCCATGAAGTGGACTGACGAGAGCAACGCACCGCTGAAGACACGGAGCTCGAATATCCAACTTCCAACTTGAAAATAACTTCACTGTGGTTTCCTCTTGACCGTGGAGAGCCGCGCGTGTTTGTAGAGACAGTTTTCAGAGCGAGGGAAGACAAGCCCGCAGCGCGGCTGCTCAGTGGGGTGGGGAGGTGGGTGGGGGCATTTGATCCTCTACCTGCTGTTCAGAGCAGGGGACAGAAGCTGACACGACACGCGGTTTGTTTTGATCATTTTAGCTAACAGGTTACACCAGTACAGACTGGTGGAAGAGAGGTGCGCAGTTCAGTTTGAAGCGCTCGGTTGGGGGGCGGGGCGTCCTTACGTATTACATCATGAAATTAGCATATCATGATATCTTTTTTTTGCCCGGGCAAGCTATTTTTACCGGTATTATCGTAAACGATATGATATGGCCCAGCCCTAGTCAGCGCTCACGCGGTTTGGCTGTGCCAGTGTTGCCAGATCTCGTGACAGAAACAAGCGGTCAGCTCCATGAAAACAAGCCCAAACGAGCGTCTCGCTCTTTGAAAACAAGCCCAACTGGCAACCCACCCCATTGTGTAAAACAGAGGCCGTTTTTAAACAGTATAAACATTCATTTATTATGGCATTGCATATAACCAGCAAAATTATGCTTTGAAGAACGTATCCAGTCTAAAAAAAAAAATACATTTTGCATTTTTATACAGCTGGTTTCTTGTCATGCATACAAAAAAAAAATGAAATAAAAATTAAACTGCAAAGTCAACAAAAAACTTTCTCGAATCTCTATCCGGAATCATGTTCAATGAAGCAAAAAACCCAGCATACAGGTAGGAAAAAACTTTAGATTTCTTAAAACTCTGTTTAAAAAGGAAAGACACACATGAGCCAACTCAAAACAGGTCAAGTGTGAAATCATCTTCTTTACTTGTCCTTCCTGCCCCTTCAGGTCTGTTCATATGTAACACAGAAATCACATATGGGGAAATTAGCATAAAGCCTGGCATGGATGAAAAAGATGTAAAAATAGATTTTACCTGAACTACAGTCCATCATCACTGTTTTCGATTGCATCAGTCTCTCTGTGCTTCCAAGTGTTTCTTCCACAGAGTACATGTTACTGGTACAGCGCTCGAGCATCTCCTTTGTTGGAATAAAGTCTTTGCAACAAATACTTTGACTTACCAGAAGTCATCTGTATTCTGCTCATGCTCACTCGTCATTAACGACTCTGTCACTTACGCCAACAGTACCTGAACGTAACATCCGCCTTGACGTAACATACGTGGAAGGGGGGCGTGAAGGGACAAACTACCTACCACTCGCATTACTGTTTGACAGAAAAACAAGCCCAAATAAGTGACTCAACGCCTAAGGCAAGCCCAAAAAACCGCCACAAGCGGCTCATCGAATTCATAAGCGACTCCAGAAGAAAAAAACCAAGCCCAATGTCGCTTGAAATAAGCGGACTTTGCAACTATGGTGCCAGTGTTGCCAGGTGAGAAATGTAGGATTATCGTACTAGAGACATAAAATTATTGTATTTTGAGGTAAATTATCATACACCTGTCATAATCAAAATAACAAGTATGCACTACAGTCACTCTATTGTGGAATATTACGTCTAACAGGCACTCACAGCTTTGTGGTGTCAGTATGGGTGGGAACCATAGACATTAATACGTATTAATGTCTGGTGGCAACTAATGAGCCCCCCCCCCCCCTTCTTCTTCTTCTTCTTGTTTTGTTTTATGGCTGTTGGCAGACCAACTGTAAGGTGCATTACCACCTATTGAGCCGAAGTGTGGACAGGAGATAAACAGAAAGAAAAAAAACTAATACAGTACATGTAGGCTACTGTAAAATTTATTTAATAACTCAACTAAATTCTGTCTATTAAGTTTGTATTTTTCAAGAAAATAATAACTTGATATTTAAAGGTCCACCGACATGTTTTTTTACTATTCATAAAATTGCTCAAAATATATATATTTTATCATTTAAATATGTTCCTTTATGCAAACAAAATGATAAATCACTTTAATTTTGCTTTAAAAGTGATTTTGAACTTCAAGCCGTGTTTAATCATGGGAAATCTGATTACACCCGAACGCACCATCTGTGATGTCACACCGGGCAGAGCTCTGGGCTTGTCACAGTGCGCAGGTATGAGCAGCTCGACATGAAGGTAAGTGATACAGCATCAGACCTAAATTAGATCCCGTTTCTTGTTCCATCACCCAAACGATTTTCTGCTTCCCAAAATGAAGACAAATAGCTCAAATCTTAACATAGATTGCTAAATTCGTCGGGTTTTAAATGGTCCGCTATTAAAGAGACCAGGGCCCTCTGCCCAGTATTACATCACAGATGGTGCGTTCGTGTGTAATTGGATTGAAGCTTGAAGTTCAAAATCACTTTTAAAGCGAAATTAAAGTGATTTAGCATTTTGTTTGCAAAAATGAACATATTTAAATGATAAAAGATATATATTTTGAGCAATTTAAAAAATCATGTCAGTTGGTCTTTAACTTTATTGATATCACTACTAAAAACAGCCCTCATTGTAAATTTAATATCAATTTATTTTTGGAAATGCATTCTTTCTGTTTCATACCCTGGACATTCCATAAAGTTTCAGGGCAATTGCTGGTGCACATGTCACATAGTCCTGTTGCATACGGTACTTTCTAATTATTTTAAGAGATTTATTAAAACCTGTGTGTCTTGTTCTAATGCGAGTAAGTTCCTGTTTCTTCCTGCTTTCCTTGTACATCCTACCTTTTTATGAATGTTATGAAAATGTCTTCCTGTATCAGTAATGTCTAGGGTTGGGCATCGAGAATCGTTCGGAACCGGGACTAACTGTCCGGTTTTCCCGGAATCGTTCAAAATATTAATTTGTGATTCCTATGTTCGATGCTAGTTAGCCAACCGGAAGTAGCCGCCGCCGAAACCCAACGAAGAAGAATCCACCGGAAGTGTGCATCCGAGTTTAAAGCTTACTAATTAATAAAATGACCAGTCAGGTCAGTGCAGCACTTGCAATAATTTTCTATCATGCAAAGGAGGG
This sequence comes from Garcialebias charrua, assembly GCA_038048925.1. Classification (NCBI taxonomy): domain Eukaryota; kingdom Metazoa; phylum Chordata; class Actinopteri; order Cyprinodontiformes; family Rivulidae; genus Garcialebias; species Garcialebias charrua. The sequence goes on along the minus strand of JBBPBX010018214.1, from coordinate 24,224 downwards.
TGGAGAAGTAAAATAGTGTCCGTCTTTGACGCGCTCCACCGGATTATTTTCGCTTCGTATCCGACCGGAAGTACAGAGTGGTCCGTCTGCAAAACGCTCCGCCGAACTTTTCGCTAATCGCTACCTCTTCGGCTCCATCAGGTAAATAAATAAACTATAAACTACATCTCATACCAACATTAAGGCAGCTAACAAGTTATACTCCGCTTAAAGCGGTAAGTCAGCTCAAATACAAACACGATGCTAACGTTAGCTTGTATTTTTTTTCTTAGACAAACGACCTGAAATGGCTTCACAGTGTTCACCAGCGTCCAAGGTAAAAACGTCAGTGTAACTGAATGGAGTGCCACAGAACTGTTACAGCATATGTTGTGAAAAGGTTGCATCCCTTTTCAGATGTGAATTCAACCATGGATTGCACTTACATTGCACTCAAATCCAACACTTATTAACATTCTTAATCCATTTAAAGTTCTCTGTGTCTTTTAAAATGTCTTAATGTCTCTAGTTTTCAGTATTATATAATTTCTGTTTATGTTCTCTTTCATTCCATTATGAGTGAATGTCACAGTTTGAAGAATTATTGAATAGGTTAGTTAGGCAATAACAACAGAGCTAATAATTGTACACATTCTCAGTCTTAAAAATGATTTAATAATCTCTTTTTACTGATAATACTGATAAACCTGTTGTTTGTTTAGGAACTTCCTGCAGTCTGTCCAGAAAGTCTCCACTGGAGGAGCGTTTTGCTGAGGAAGAGGCACAACATAATTTCACAACTCCATGTCCATGAAGAAACAAATGGAGAGAGGGCTGCAGATACCAGGACATCCCACCAGCTGTTCTGTCTGAGGATCCTGCTGCTGGTGGTGGAACCAGGTTAGCCCATCAGTGGGAGCTCAGTAACATGACTGCAGCATCAGACACTGGACAATATTATATGTATAATAATAATAATATATGTTGGTGAGTCCTCCATGTTGGCTCTAATCTGCCCTGTGAGAAATTCATAGTAAATGTAACAAAAAGGAAAAAGTTCATAGCATTAAATTCAAACAGAAGTTCAAATTATTTCATCCTGAAATAACTCTGGCTAACTACTGTAGCTTTTTTATAACATGGAGTTAAACTCAAAGTAGTCTCCTCAGATAAATAGTGTTACCATTATTTTTATATTAAAGTTTCTGTTAACTTATTATTTTTATATTTGATTGTTTTTTGTTCAGTGCCCTGAGACAACTTCTGTTGTGACTTGGAGCTATACAGTATAAATAAACTGAACTGAATTGAATTGACATGACTTTTTTTAACCCCGCCTACAAAAAGAATCTGAATCGAGAATCGAAAAGAATCGGAATCGAAACGAAGAATCGAACCGGAATCGCTCAAATTCAAACGATGCCCAACCCTAGTAATGTCTCAGGTTTCCTGCCATATTTTCTTAATATATTTATTTATTATCATTTAACATTCAACTTTACATAAATGTTCACTCATTTTCATCACTTCTTCTTCCAGACCGGTGTGACACGGCTCTGCTACGTCTCCTTATTTTCTAATGGGGCGGGCACGGCGGACTATTCAGCCAATCATGGCCGTTGTTCTGAGGCAAACGCATGCACGTCACTCTTAGGTCGCATTTAGAAAAGCACGATTGGCTGGAATTTCAAGATGCTTTCAGGGTTCACAAAAAAACTCCGACAGACAGTTGCGACTGGCTGATGGCAACCGATTACAACTACAGGTACACATTCACGGTGTGGTCAAATTATCGTATTTTGGGGCTTTTTCGGGATTATTGATCGTACAGAGGGCAAAATTGTCATGCAAATACGATAATTATCGTACACCTGGCAACACTGGTGCACGCGCTAACACCGGATTATTTGTTTATAAACACGACGGATGCGCGTGCAGCCGGAGTGCAGAAATAGCCGGTGTCTTGTGTGAAATTGTGTTCCCCTGTATGGAGAGGGCGCACAGAGGCATCCATCTTCACAGCTCTTCTGACAGAGTTCTTGGTATTAAAACCTATAAATACAGTTGATGTCTTGGTGGCTGACTGATATTTGTAAGGCTATAAAGTACGACGGAGTACTAAAGTGAACATGACAAGTTGTTTAAAAAAAAAGAAGACATTTTTCGCTCGGCGATAAAAAAACAACAAAAAACATGAAACTGCAAGAAAAACCACACAAGACCAGGTTTATTTGTTGCTTATTTGATATTTATTTATCTATTTATTACCAGGAGCTGTGGATTAAAATGAAAGTTGCAACCGTGAGAGATTATGTGGACTCGTTTTACAGAGAAATCTATGAGAAGTAACAATTCACTTTGACACACATCATTTATTGTAACTTCTCCTGTTAACATTCAGTTTGAACTTTTCCCTTCAAATCACTGTGTGCACGTTTAAAAAAAAGAAATGGTTATCTTGTTACTTTTTAATGACAATACTTATGTACAAACAACAAATAAAAAGTTTTTGATGTATTCTTAATCTTGAATACTTCCAACAAGATATTTACAGTTTATGTTCTAGGGACTACACAGTCCCAAATGATTGTTAATGCTGCACACACACGGTTATGCCATCCGTTAGAGGAGAGGTTTCAAAGTCTGAGACATGACAGGACGTTTCAAAGTCTGAGACATGACAGGACGTTTCAAAGTCTGAGACATGACAGGACGTTTCAAAGTCTGAGACATGACAGGATTCAAAGTCTGAGACATGACAGGACGTTTCAAAGTCTGAGACATGACAGGACGTTTCAAAGTCTGAGACATGACAGGACGTTTCAAAGTCTGAGACATGACAGGGAGCTAACTTTTCAAAATCGTGGAAATGTCACATTAAATCTGAACGCTGTATCCTTATTGGTGAGCCCTGAATTCAGTTTTCATGAGGATGGCCAAGATGGTCCATTGTTTGGACATCTGCTGGGCGTTTCATCTTTTTCTCTTGTAGCTGAGACACAGAAGAGATCAGTCATTAGGTACAGCAGTAAACTTTACTTTGTTAAACACAGGTTTATTACAGCCTCAGTTAGAGTCAGTATCCCTCTATTTACCGTTCCAATTCTCCATTGCAGTCTTTGCCGGACTTTGTGGAGTAGGAGAAGATGGATGGGACAAAGTCAGGACTGTCAAAATCTTTAGATGCCACTCCTGTACAAATAAAGTGTATTTCAGTGACTGACATTAATGAAAAAAAAAACCGCAGTTAGGGCTGGGCCATATCATATCGTCCACGATAATACCGGTAAAAACAGCTTGCCCGGGCAAAAAAACGATATCATGATATGCTAATTTCATGATGTAATACGTCAGAACGTCCCGCCCCCTTAACAACCGAGCGCTTAAACCGACAAAATAGAACTGCGCACCTCCCTCCACCAGTCTGCGTGCAATATTTGCTGGCTAAAATGCTTAAAAAAAACAACAACTCGTGTCTCAGGCAGCTTCTCCCGTCTCCCTTCTCCCTCTCTGTGCCTGCGCGCAGGCAGAGAGCTCAAATGTCTCCCCCGCTCCAACCCGTTGCGCGTGCTGCCGGTTGCAGCCTCGCTGTTATCTCAAACACTCGTAGCTCAGCTGTCTTGTCAGTCGGTCCACGGCAGTTCAGTTAAAAAAATGAATCAGAGAAATGACACGTTCCTGCAGGAATAGAGGAAGCTGAAACACTAACGAGCTTCAGTTTCAGTTTACCTTTCTTTGCACCTTTCTACCTTTCTTGAACGCAGAGTGCGACNAATATATAAATAGCGGATTAGATTAGCTTCCCCTAATTTTCATAAGACATTTGTGCTTTTGAAATTGTGGACCTAAAAAAATGAATAAGCGTTTTAGAAATTGTGGAACTAATTTTTTTATTAGCGTTGCCCACCACTGCACTTGAGTATAGGTCGCACCTACGTCAAAATGTGGACCGTGTTTAGCTCTGCTGCAAATGTCTCTTCCCCAGGAGCACACAGCAAGGCTTTTAAGAAGATTAACACTTAAAAACAATTATTTGTTTGATAAAAATTATAACAAATATGTGTCTGAGCTGAACTTTTCTTTAATAAATGAATAATTTTAACAGGATAAACACCTAAAAATATAAATTTGTAAGCTGACATTGTTGTAAGAGTGTGCCTCAGTTTAATTTTTGTTAATAAATGATTACAAATCAGCTTATTTTATAAAAAGCCATTTACAGGTCGCACCTGAGTATAGGTCGCAGGCCATGAAAAAATGATAAAAAGGTGTGACCTATACATCGGAAAATACGGTATACTTTGATCCAGGAACTCGCTTTGTTGCTCGTCTCTGAACAGAATCAGAATAAACTTTATTGTCATTGCTCCGAGGTACAGCAAGAACATGTACATACAGTCGTCCGAAAGATGGGTGCAGTGTATGAAGCTGCTACTATATAAGCGCGGCCCTCCTAACGTCCTAAAACCATTATTTATGTCTCTCCAAGTAAAGTCAATTGACTTGTCCACAATTTCTAAGACTGAGTTTAATATACATACAATAATAAAAATTACTTTTTATCAATACATATAAATAGTTGTTAGGACACAATACATGATTTGCCTTGGCTGCAGCAATGGAAATATAGTTTAATATTTTTCTGTCAGTTACGTATGTATATACCCATGTCTTTGTCTTTGTTCACGGCCTCAATGCCATCTTGTAGGTCTTGGTCAACCAAAGACAAAATTGAATAGTACAATTCAGTGTGTTTGGAAAAAAATAAAATTAATTCCATTTAGAAGATACTGTTAATAAAAAGACTGTTAATAAAAAGGAAAAAAGTATGCAGGTTCAAGAACAAATCCTTGAGGGACTCCACTATTAACATTTTGCCTATGACTTTGCACTTTTAATATAGTTTCCTGTTTCTACAAATAAAAAAGCCAACAATTCCATATTTCTGGGGTTTATATTTTAATATGGCATGAGGCAAAGAATACCAGGAGATAATTTGGCATCATGAGGACAACTGTGTTACCTTCGTCTCTGTTCCAAACAGCCAGCACTCGGAAGATGAAGGCACTGAAGGTAGCTGCAAAGAAACCTCTCCAGTAGTTCCTCACAGCGAAGAACGTGGATGTTACTTCTATGCTGAACAACACTCCTGGAGCACACAAGCAACACATGACAGGGCCACTGGAACTGACCAGAACAGAATTCTGGGAGTCACAGCTTGACAGGCGGGATGCAGCATCATATTAAACAAAAAGTATATGTTTATAATCACACACGGATAAGTTAGTTATCTAGTATCTGCAATGCTGACAGTTTGGAGAGTCAAAGCTCCTTCAGCTTCTTTCACCAGCTCAGAACCAGTGAGGGGGCGTTGAGAACGGCTCAACAGAAGCTGTGTCACACGTGTGAGACGTGTTCTGCTGCAGACCAAGACTCTAAATTTAAACAAATGATGAGACAACATACACCAAAAAACCATAACCTCACCCCTGTAGGGTCCCCTCTAATTTAGATAAGGCATAAACAAACAGGTTTAACTTCTCCAATCTTTTGCTGCTTTGCAGAGAGAAGCAAACTAAAAATAAAACCAACAATAACATATTTAGTGTTTTTTTTGGAAACTGACCTCCGATTGGAGCAGCAAAACAGCAGCCCACTCCCACTGCACAGGCTGCTGCCAGCATCTCGATGTTCCTCGACTCATTCTGAAACACAAACATGGTGACAGATCAGCATGTCTGCAAATATCTTCTTTAAATAGTTAAAGGCCTGGCTTTTTAAAAAAAACACACATCACTTACAGCCTTTTACACCACACAACAACACAATCATCTTCTGGTGGGACTTCACGAGTTGTTGCCACTTTGGGGAAACCTTCTAAATGATGTGTGCAATACTGTACTGCCAGACTTTGCAAGCCCTGTTACCACAAATTATGTTTTGAGTATGATTCTCAGCTACCACCACATTAACAAAAAGAAGCTACGTTTGAGCTGAGTGATTCTGATCAGGGTTTGTTGACTCGACAGTTAATGACAAAGTTTTAAACACTCGGAGTGTACATACCTTCATATCCAGAACACTGAGGTCCTTCAAGCAGCATTGCAGTGGTAAAGAAAGGTTAGTGCATGTGTTAGTGCATGCTCTGTTTGCTGGCTCCCCCTGCTTTTGATGCACTATTTCTGACAGACCAGCATCCTTTTAGAGCAGGGGTGTCCAGACTTTTTCATCATGGAGCTACTTTTAAAATGACCACGGTGAAAGTGATCTACCTGCTTACACGAGAACAACCTCTGGAAAAGTTAGTGTTTTTTTATGTTTATTGGTGGTAATAAACAAAAAATGAGTGAGTTTATACAAAAACGCTGGAATTTACATGTCAGTCGGGTTGCCAGATAAATTATGAACTATAGTACTGTGGCTTTAAAATTATAGTATTTTGACGAAGATATAAGATGAGCTGTGTGTGTTCTGTTTGTTGAACATGTGCACAGAAAAGGAGGGGGTAAATAAGACTTCTTAAATTCATCTGGCAACCCTGATGCCAGCTCAATGCATTCATTGTGCTCGCAGCATCTGCATGACAGTTAAGCCCCCAGTATACTCCCGCGTACACACGTTCGGTACCTACACAGGGCATGTACGCGCAAAGCTCAATTTTTACAACCGCATACGTGTACGCGGTGTCACACAATAAACTGCCCGGCGACGGACTGTTTTGCATGCAACACCAATGTATTCAATTTCCCTTCTTCATCCCTGATCTGGCTTTTTCCTTTGTTTGTTTTTTTTTGCCAAAAGGCAAAAGATCTCTTCCTCCTCTGTTGACTCCATGACTAAAATGGTGAGAAACAAAGGAATTTGTCACGAGCAAATTTAAATCAGGTCCAGCGTGGCTGCGGGAGGGTCTGGAGATTTCGTGCTGGGCTGGACTGATGTATGGGCTGCAGGACCAGCGCTCCCTGTTTTTTTTTTTTTATAACTTTTTATTAACAACATATAAACACAGAACACCGCTGCAGCTGGAGCTTTTATTTTTTTAACCTGTCAATCAATCCAGTAGGCGTGTCAGCAAATGACCAATCGGCGACCTCAATTTGTCCCAAAGGTAAACGCCCCTGGTCTGTGGAGCTGCTCTGCAGCCGCTCAGGGTGGATGCTCGAGTATGATGTCTGAACCCTCTGCGGACATACATGCGTACCTCCGCGCAAACGGACGTATGTAAGAGTATACTGGGGGCTTTAGTCCAGACTGGTGAATCCACTAACGTCTCTTTGGAGCTCGTCTTTTATTAGTTTTGCTCCTACATGCTGAAAAAGGGTGAGCAGCACAAAAACACTCTGCGCTCTGCCATTTATTATAACTATTGTTCCAGCAGAAAAACTTGGACTGCGCACCTCCGTGGGGGGTTCCCCTGAAAATCTCCACTCTGAAACCTGGATTCAGAAACCTTCAGTTTCAGAGAGAATGAGGCTGTTGTCTGTAAATGAAAAGCCAAACGTTTCCCGTCATGTAAACGGAGCTTCAGACTGACTGCACTGTCTGTCAATCAAGTGACAAATATCATTAATGGATGATAGACTGACGTCTAATTTTTAATGCCATGTGATCTACCCGTAACACCTTTGAGATTGACCGGTAGCTCGCTCTGGACATATTGGGCAGCCCTGCTCTAAACGCCCGCAGAAAGCAAATAAAGCCCATTCTGACCCAAATATTGCTGGATCTGAATATTTCATGTGGGGGGAACATCAACCAATTCATGAAGCAACAGAAGACGATCAAACCACATAATCAGTTTTGCCTTTTTTTTTTAGCCATCTGAATATTAAAACAGGTGTCCTGTGTGTGCACAAGCTTTAGAATGGCATTAACTCCAAACAGATGAGGAATAACATCTGTCCGATGGTGAAACTTCAACTTCTAGGATGGTGAATGATAACGCTTGAATCAGTTTGACAAGACGATGGAAGTGGAAGGGAAGCATGCTGGGAAATGTTCAACTGAATTACCTTAATGCCTATCAGAGCAGGCTCCTTCAGGTAGCATGGCAGTAAGAAACAGAGTTTTAGCTAGCAGAGAGCCAGTGATCAAACTGTGCTTCATTTACATTCAATCAACTCACAGTTTGGAACAAATAATACAAACATGTAAAACATATTTTACAATTAGATTCAGTCTAGTCCTCTTCAAATAATGACATTCTCCTCATGCTTGTTGAAGCTCTTGTCCCTGGGTTTTAAAGTGCAGCACTCGGGGGAAGAAAAGCTCTTTTTTCCAGCCCACAGGCTTCATTAGCATAGTGTACTTATAAAACTGTAGAGAGGGCCAGATGCTGCTGCAGTGACACACACACACATACACACACACACACACACACACTGTAAAATACAGCACACTACAGGGAGTGAGGGTGACTATGTAATGAGAAGGAGAATTACACAAGAGTGATATAACTGAAGGTAGGCAGACTGACACATCAGAGACGAACAAGATGGAAAGCAGTGGAGGTGTGGAGACTGAATTAAAAAAACTAACATGTTTGGCATCATTTTGATATTTTATATTTCTACAGACCATTCATGAGCACAAATCTAAAGCACTAGAATAAAGGAGGAAACGTAGCTTCTTTAAAAACAAGATTGCAATGAGGAGGGTTTTTTTTCCACACTATGGAGTGTGCTGTTTGTAGAAATCAGTTTGTTTGGTATCTCCTCAGACTGAAGAAGTCCGTTGGATGAAACCGTCCAGATGACCTGACTGATGTTGGTTTTTACCTGGATTACTGAGCATGAACTTTGGAGTTTGACTGCAACAAGAAGATTTTCCAACTACTTTCATCTTTAAATTTATAATTTATAAACTTCCATTCAAACTGAAGGAAGTACAGTGGTGCTTGAAAGTTAGCAAACCCTTTATAATTTTCTTTATTTCGGCATAAATATGAGCTCAAACATCAGATTTTCACACAAGTCCTAAAAGTAGATAAAGAGAACCCAGTTAAACAAATGAGACTGAAATATTATACTTGGTCATTTATTTATTGAGGAAAACGATCCAATATTACATATTTGTGAGTGGTAAAAAGTATGTGAACCTTTGCTTTCAGTATCTGGTGTGACCCCCCCATGCAGCAAAAACTGAAAGTGGCCTGGACCTTTTAGCTACTCTTTAGTGACTTTTACCTTTTTTTTACTTTTAAGCTACAATTCTGCTATTTTAAGCTACTTCTTCTTACCTTTTAGCAACCATTCTACTGCTTTTATATTTTAGCTATAATTCTGCTCCTTTCAAATATGGTTACCGTATTTCCGGACTATAAGTCGCACCTTTTTGCCTAATTTGCATGCCCTGCGACTTATAGAGAGGTGAGACTTGTTTATGGATTTTCCCCCATATTTTTAGACCAATTTTTGGCTCAGATATGACCGATTTTCCATTTTGGCAAAAATAGTGCAGTACCACCTTTGCCTGCTAGGGTATACCAACCATTCCCACCTCATGTGTCCGACGAGAGCCTCCTCTGGTCGGATTCACTCTGTCACAGCACGGCCTCCTGCTCTGGAGGTATGAACTAGCTACTTCGCTGTTAGCTCAGTGTTTGTTAGCAAAATAGGTCAAGAACCACTGGACAGATTTTGATCAAACTTCAATAACGTAATCACTAGATGGATATTTACAACTGATTAGCTTTATGAGATATTTGAGATAAAATTCAATGTTTTATAGACGTAAATGTGTTGCGGTTAGCTTAGTTGATTTTTCCTTGTACGTTTGAGCAAATAGCTCATAAACCACACAGCAGATTTTTTTTTCAAACTTACAGAAAGTAATCACTAGATGTACATTTACAAACTGTTAGCTGTTGGAGTTATTTGAGATAAAATTCGATGTTTTATAGACGTAAATGTGTCGCGGTTAGCTTCGTTGTTTTTCCTTGTACTTTTTCAAAGCGAAAAAATTTAAATCCAGCAGATTTGACCATTACGTGAATTTATTAAGGAACGGTTAAGCTAAGATACATGTTTGCTATAATTTTCAGCAGACAAATAATTGTTTTTACCGTGTTAATCTTGTTAAAAGTCCTTCCGTGCAT
>JBBPBX010018213.1:32029-45888 GCA_038048925.1 Garcialebias charrua | reverse complement strand
TCAAGTAGCACTCTATAGAATATCGGTTCCAGTATATCCCAGAATTCTTTATAGAATTCCACCGGATAGCCATCAGGACCTGGAGATTTCTTATTAGGCATGCTTTTAATTGCTTCATGGAGCTCATCTGATGTTAATGGTGAGTCTAGTTTTGATGACTGACTAATATCTAGTTTTGGAAGTGTTACTTTCTCCAAGAATTCATTAATATCTTGATTAGATGGATTTATTTGTGGAGTGTATAGAGTTTTATAGAAGTCTTTAAAAACCTTGTTTATTTTTCCCTCATCATGAATTATATTTCCATTTTTATCTTTAATACCATATATAGATGTTTTTTCTTTGTTTAATTTGAGTTGATTAGCTAAAAAGTTCCCAGATTTATTACCGTATTCAAAATTATCTAATCTAAGTCTTTGTATCAAGAATTTATTTTTCTTATCAATATATTCATTTAGTTCTAATTTTAATTTGCGTAGCTTTTGCTGTGTTTCCTCTCCTTGTAGACCTTCTAATAGTTTAATGGATTTCTCTAATTCCTCAATACGTTTATTTTCTTTTTTCTTTTTATTTGTTGAATAGGATATTATTTTACCTCTCATGACTGTTTTCCCAGCCTCCCAAAGTGTACATGCTGAAGTTCCTGGCAAGTCATTAAACTCTAAATATGATGTCCATTCTTTTTTAAAGTATTGCAAAAATTCTTCCTCTTGAAGCAGTGATGTATTTAATCTCCAATTTATATTTTTTGTTGTTTCTTTTTTATTATCTAAATTTAGAGTAACTGGTGCATGATCGCTGACAGCAATAGTGTGTATCTTAGTGTCTGAAATATTGGTCAGCAATGAATTGCTTACTATGAAATAATCAAGACGAGAATATGAGTGATGCACATGTGAAAAGAAAGAATATTCTTTGCTATCAGGGTGAAAAGTACGCCATGCATCGCAGAGTCCATAATCATTCATATACTGTTTAACTATATTTATAGATTGCCAACTGCGTTGAGCTCCCACTGCATTCAGTCTGTCTAATTTGTCATCGAAACCAAAGTTGAGATCACCTCCCATTACTAGTGAGGAATCCATGTGATTTGATAGAGTGGAAAAAAAGTCGTGAAAAAAAGCAGCGTCGTCTACATTCGGCCCATAAATGCTAACTATGCAATAATTTTGTCCAAATATTGATAACTTTAATATTATATATCTACCTTGTGAGTCTATAACCTGATCTAATACTTTGAAGTTAACGTTTTTATGTATTAAAATTGCTACCCCTCTTTGTCTTGAATTATAACAGGCTGAAAATACATTAGGAAACTCAAAAGACTTTAGCTCATCCACAGTTGAGGCCAATTTATGAATTTCTTGGAGCAATACAACATCTGCCTTTAGTCTTTTAATCTGGTTAAAAATCCTATATTTTTTACTTTGGCTACCGGCTCCATTAATGTTCCATGTGACAAACCCTAAGGTACCCATACCTGTGCTAATGATAATATAGCTAAACCACACCCAATGTCACTAATATAAAAGATACTAATAGATCCAGACAAATACATATCCCTTTAATGATTAATTATATATTATTTTTAAATAGAGTAAGTGCTCTTCTTTTTTTTTTAATGAATCAGGGAAGTTTTCATTTATGAAGTAAATGTATGAATATATATAGACGTATGTGAACCCTTGTGCTTGTGCTCCGATAATTGTTAAGATAGAAAAATAGAGACAGAAAAACAAAAAGGAATGATATACATGAAAACATAACTCAGATAAGGAAAAACAACAAAAGAACCCTCTTACCACCTCAAGTGTCATTCCACCTTGTGTACCACCACTAACTGAGTGTGTCCCACCACCGAGCTGTGCTGAAAGAAAAAATTAAATATATCTGGTAAGTAATATTAATAAATACTATATATAATAATATTAATTAATATTAGCAACCAAAACATTTCTTACCTTGATTGTCTAATAAAGCCAAGGAGTAGCTTCTGGATCTCTAAACAGCTGACCGTTTATGTAGAGTTTATCCACAGAGATGTTAGCTCTTCTTCCTTCACTTATATTTTTCTTTCTTATCGGGTACAGAACGCGCCTTCTATTCAGAATTTCTACAGGGAATTGATCATTTATGCTAAAATGTGTGCCACGCAGTTCCCTACCTCGGCTTTTAACCTGTTCTTTTTGTTTGAAATGTTCGAATTTAGCTATTATTGGCCGTGGCCTAGTATTCTCAGGTTTTTTACCTCCCAGGCGGTGAACTCGATGAAAAGTGATCGATTTAACTGTTTCACTCGGCAACTTTAGCTGGTTCTGAATGAATGCCCGAACCGAGGCTTCAGGATCCTCTTCCGCTAGCTCCTGAATTCCAGAAAACACTAGATTTTCTCTCATGCTTCTGGCTTGAATATCTAAAATTGATTCCTTAATCTTCTTATTATCGCCAGAAAGCTGCGTCACCTGATCTGTTATTTTTTTCACTGTCCCCTTCAACTCTTTATTTTCTTTAGCGAGAGATTCTACCTGTTGTTGACTGAACTCGAGCGATTCTCTCAGGCTCTGGAATTCCTTGTGTAGTAGCTCCACTAACGCTAACCGAGCGTCCAAGCTAGATAACTTCTTGTCGATTGACTCAAGTATAGCCGTGAAGCCCGAATTATCCGCGGACGCTTCCGAAGAACTATCTGAGCTACCCTCTCGGTGTCGTTTAGCTAACGGGGCTAATTCGCTAGCAGCGCCGGATGTGCTGAGTTTGCTCATGACTAGCTTTTCAAAATAATCGTCTACAAACAATTCAAGGCTCTCCAAAGTCTCCCCGTCCAGTTTTGTTCAGTGAAGCAAATAAATCGTTATTAAATGTTAGTATATATTTTTTAATGACCTTACATTTAATTATCTAGTTTTATTTAAATAAATATGGACTTACCAATGATTTATAATCATACTCACGCACAGGCTTGAAGTTTTTCCTCAGCAGCAGCTCATAACACCTCCGCACCTCACAGAACCGGAACCGGAAGTCGATCCTCTGAGAACTAATTTTCAAAAGAGACCTATTTAGGGAGCAGATGGTAGGGGTTAAAGGCCTTGCTCACGGGCCCAGGTGGGGTGAATGAGGGTGGAGGCAGGTGTGGGTGTTTCACCTTTTACACCCACAATTTTTTTATGTTATCAGTACTAGGGCTTGAACTGACGATCTTCTGATCACAGGCCCACCATCTCTAACCTAGGCGCCACCACTACCATTATCATCCCACAATCTCTTTTGATCTTCTTCTTTCAGCTTTTCTCTCTTCAGGGATTGCCACAGCAAGTCATCCTCCTCTAACTCACTCTGTCCTCTGCATCCTCTGCCGCATCGGGCGGGCGACCGGGAGTCCATCCATCAGGCAGAGTCTGATCGGGCGGACGGTAGGGAGGCTGTCCATCAGGCAGAGGCTGGTTGGGCGGGCAACCGGGAGGCCATCCATCAGGCAGAGGCTGGGCAGGCAGGTGGCCAGGAGACCGTTCGACAGAGGTCACAGGCGAGTCGGGGTCTGCAGGCGGTTAGTCCGGCGAGTCGGGGTCTGCAGGCGGCAAGACCAGAGAAGCCGGATCAGGCGGTGAGACCAGATGAGCCGGATCAGGCGGTGGGACTAGAGGAGTCGGATCAGGCAGCGAGATCAGAGGAGTCGGATCAGGCGGCGAGACCAGATGAGCCAGATCAGGCAGCGAGACCAATTGAGCCGGATCAGGCGGAGAGACCAGAGGTTGTCAGATGGGCCGTACTTCAGACATGAATAGGACAGATAGGGTCGGGTCAGACGGACGGCCGGGAGACCATCCATCAATCCGGTCCGGTCAAGCAGGCATTTGAAAGGTCATCCATCAGGCCGTTCAAGCAGAGACAGGTCAGACAGGTGGCCGGGAGGCCGTTTAGGTAGGATCGGATCAGACGGGCAGCCAGGAGACCATCCATCAAGCCGGGGCTGGTCAGGTAGGTGGTTGAAATGTCATCCATCAGAACATTCAGGGAGAGACAGGTCAGACGGGTGGCCTGGAGACCATTCATCAAGCCGGGGCTGGTCAGGCAGGCGGTTGAGAGTTCGTCCATCAGGTCCTTCAGACAGGAGCAGGTCAGGGACAAGAGTCTTAGGCAGGTCGGTATGAAGACCTTAGGTGGGCCAAGATCTTCAACAATAGACTCAGGGTCTTTGGCGGTAGACTCGGGGTCTTTGGCAGTAGACTTGGGATCTTCAGCGGTAGACTTGGGGTCTTTGGCAGTAAAGTCTTTGTCAACAGGAACAGGAGCTAATGTGGAACCCACCGGAGGTGAAGTTAAGGTGTCAGTGGACCGGGGACCCTTCTTTGACGTTGAGACTGCTGGAGACGTTACAGTAGACGACGAGATCTCAGGAGCTGCAGGCAATGACGAGACCTCAGGAGCTGCAGGCGAGTCTTCGTCGGCAGAGTCTCTGTCGGCAAAGACTTTGTCAGCAGAGTCTTCGTCGGCATAAATGAAGACTTCAGGACAACAGACATTAGCAACATCCTATAGGACCCCCTCGGCAGAGTCGGCACCCTCAGGCTGAGGCGTGGACCCCTATGCAGTTACTAGGCTGGCTGCTAAACGTTCAGGGCTGGCTGCTGCGGGTTCAGGGCTGGTTGTTGGTTATGCATGCTGTAGGCTGTTGGTTGCTGGTTCTGTACGCTGTAGGCTGGTGGTTGTTGGTTCTACAGGCTGTAGGCTGGTGGTTGCTGGTTCTGCAGGCTGGTGGTTGATGGTTCTGCAGGCTGTAGGCTGGTGGTTGCTAGTTTAGCAGGCTGTAGGCTGGTGGTTGCTGGTTCTGCAGGTTGTAGGCTGGTGGTTTTCAGAGTCCTTATTTTAATCATAAGCTGATGATATTCAGGGATTTTGGTGAGACTGGGTTGAGATAATAAATATTTTTCTGCAAGGAAGAGTAAAGTATATTGACAGTCAGTGTTGTATATAGCAGAGTAGATTAAATTCTGTAAAGTCTGGTTTAAATGGATGAGGTCACTGGTTTGGAGCTGGAGTATGTTGGACCCAGTTGTTGGAGAGGTTCTATGCGGGGGGGTGGGGGGTGTTTAGTTCTGCCCCCACTGGAATCCTAGGAGGTGAGGCAACGGAATTTGACCCCCCCCCCCCCTCAGAAGCGCCGGGACTGCCTCCAGGAAATTCAAATCCACCGATCCTAGTTGGATTTGTCGATGGTACCGGCTGGGCGCCGTGGACCGCTTCCAGGTCCGTTTTTTGCCGCCCCGGCGGTGACGGTGGGAAGGGAGGGCAGGAATGAAGCAGAGCTCATCCTCCAGCTCTGCATCCTCCCCCGACGTCCACCCCGAGAAGCCAAGCGGCGCTGGGGATGAAGAAAGGCTTGGCTCGTGCCCTCAGTGTTTCTTCCAGGGCAGAGACTTTCTTTCTTCCTCCAGTACCAAGAGAGGCGAAGACAAGACTTCAATTGCCGGGCAGTGGCAACCTTGTGTTGGGACGGGTTCGGTTTTGAATCCGTCACACCGGATTACAGGCTCCCCCATCCGTGGCTCATTTCCGACAGGTGAGTACTTCTGAGGAGAACCCTGCCCGTTGGGTTCTGTTGTTGGTGGTGTCGTACTGTCAGGGTTTCAGGCAGGTCAAGACAGGAAAGGACCCAGTAATTGCAGGCAAGAGTCAAGACTCCAGGATTACAAAAATGAATACTTTTAATAATAACGAGGGCTGACATGACAGCAAAACTTACTCAAACAGGGAACAGGAATCAGGACAGACTGGCAGGATCAGACAGAACAGGATATACCCAACGACGACACGACAAAGGACTAGACTCTCAGACAGACTATATATACACACAGACGTAATTACAAACACCTGGGAACACAAGGAGGAAATCGGTCTCTAAACAAATGTGGTGACACAAGGGTGCACAGACAAGGGATGCCCGCTAGATGGTGCCATCCCTATAGCTTCCTTGAGAATCAATAAAGATAAAATTTCCAAGAAACAATATAGCAAGAATAACTAGAGGAAAATGTTGCGTAGAGACGTCCAAATACACTTCCAGAACAAGCCTTTGAATTTTGTTTGTTAGCTTCCTTGCTTGTTTGTTTGTTATGCAATGTATGTTCAAATTATGTAGACCTACTTGACACAAATACCTGCAGTTTTTTTATAGCATAACAAAGAAGAATTGATGCTGGAATGATAACTTTTTCCCTCAGATGTCCTAATGCATTAGTGTCTTTCTTTGAACATGTAACATTGTAGGGATATAATATTAGAAACATAGGTCTTTGGTTCTTCTTGTCTAATATATAGTTCTTGTTCATAACTGTATTTCCTCTCTGCAACAGCTCAATGGGACTAATCTGTTTAAATGAAGGTTGAATGAAAAAAAATCACAAATTGGAGTCACTTATGTCTGAGACTCGTTAAGCTTTTTTCATTTTGGAAGACGTGTAATTTATTAAACACATACTGTGTTTACTTTTACTAACTTACAGTGATTTGGCTTTGATCATGATCTCTTATATTATTATCTTATATGGTCTTTGCTCCAAGTCTTGTATATTGTTTCATCTTTCCTAAAGTCCTTATTCTATGAAGTTCAAACAAAGCAAAAAAAACATATATTTTAGGACACCTAACACAACAAGAATGGAAAAAATCTATCATAAAATAAAACAATTACCGGTATGTAAGATTGAATTAATCAATCTTAAAACAAATAAAGTAAAAGTAAATGTATCTGGGATCCAGGAAGACTCCTGTAAAAGTTGGATTAATCGGGTGATTTAACAAAGATCACTGAATCATAAGTTACAATCTGTCTGGAGTCATTTTATGGATATTTTAACGGGGTAATTAAAAAAAACTGAAGTACCGGTAGTAGCCAATGCATGACAAAATGAGGACATGCAGTACTTTGTATAATCAATGTGTTGTTAAACTACAATATAGGTTTTATTTATTTTTTATAGAAATACGACTGAACAAGCTTTATTACAGGCTTTAAATAGATGGTCCAGCTGAAAACAATAGAAGCATAAAACTGGGAACATCTTTTTTAATTCATAATTAGAATTGGCCTAAGTTTACATTTCTGACTTAAAATAAACAGTTGGCAATGTCCCTAAATAAATAAATAAATAAATAAATAAATAAATAAATAAATAAATAAATAATGCATTTTCTGTTTTTGTATCCATCACTGGAAATCTAGAAATGAAGAATTTCAAGTAAAAAATGTTGAAGTCAATACATAAATAAAATCCATCAGACAAGAAGTGACATCACCCAGTTATGGAGTGTTAAAACCTCGATAATATGCTGAAATGGGAATTAGCTGCGAAAAGTGTAAACTATATATATACATAAAAAACAATAAGGTTTAGACAAATCTTTGGCCAATTAAAAATATCCTTTCTCTTTATATGGTTAGCCATTATTGTTGATAGTTTTTTCACATTGTGGCACAGTATGGTTATTTAAAAATGTTCTTGGTTTCTGTAGATGGAGAAAAAATGTAAATGGTGAAAAATAGTGCAGACTGGGACTATATCTTTGAATGTCATATTAAAAAAAGCTAATTCAGCATCTTCTTGTGATTTGTATATGCTTAAAATGTAAAATTTCGATGAAGTTGAGGAAAGTCTGATCCATTTCATCAGCATAGTTATCCTTATTTATTATATTTTACCAAATATGTTTTAAATCTTTGAGTTATTATTATACTTAGATTCTTAAGTAACCCAATACAATTAGTTTTTTTTTGTTGTTGTTGTTGTTGTTGTTTTTTCAGTTGGATATCCATTTAATTTGTCTCATGTATGCACAAAATATATGCCCTACTCCCCTCAGGTGGGTGGTTGTGGAGCATTAAGTGCAGAACCAATAAACTGAAGAACAGATTCTACCCTGAAGCTGTTAGACTCATGAATCCCTAACCAAGATAATCACTGTGAAAAGAAAAAAAAATCACTGTAATGCAACTTTGATTGGTGACATGTGCTGCTGATCATCCATGCTGCTGATCTCATTCTGCTGATTATTTCATGCTGCTGTATTTGTTCATTCGTACTCATCTAACCACAAAGACTCATGTTTGTGCTGCTGTTGTTCGGTGTTGCACTTGTTACTGATTAGTGTATATTTTACATCTTTCAGCATACTGTTTGTTGTTGATTTAGTGCAGTCCTTCTCAAATAGTGGGGCACGTCCACATAACCCTGGGGAACATTTTGCAGCAGGGAGTAGTTATTTTAATAAAAAAATAAAAAGTTTTTATCAGGGTACGTTTCTGTTTGCTAAGATCTGTCATCTTTTGTGTCTGTCATATCTATTCTCTTGCGAGCACGTTCCCCAGGACCTCCCCCACCCATGCGGGCCTGCTCACTTTGCGCTCTTTGCAACTTCTCTGCTGTTGCTGCACTGAAGACCAAGTCCAGGTCCCAGCTAAACATTGAGCAGGAGCTGAGAGTTGCATTATCATGCTTCAAACCCTGTTTTGAGAAGCTGTGCACTTCAAAACGTGCTCATTGTGGCCATTAGCCCTGACTTCCTCATTTTGATTTTAAAAATCTCAGCACAAATTATTTTATTCATTTTTGTTTTGTAGGCCAAAATGTTTTATATAACACTCCTGAGTTAAAATGCTGCTGATAAATTTGAATTCATTATTATTTGTTGATATATTTAATTTGATTTTTTAGTATGAAATGATTTGAAAAATGTTTACAGTTCAAATAAGGATTTTTGTTTTCAGGCAAACTGATGCACTTTAAGCCTTTTCTGTTACAGCCTAAAAACTAATATTAATAAAGTTATTCTTCATTTTAAGTTGATCTATATTACTTTTTCTTTTTTCTTTTCTTTAATGTTAATAAGAACACAATGTTATGCAGAGGTGCTTATAACAATGTTATAGGCAAATTATACTTTTTACAGTCGCCGTGGAGAGTTGGGGGGGGGCAGGAAATGTTTACTCCTTCCTAATGGGAGTGTAACAGAAAATAATTGAGAAGCTTAGTTGATATCTTATATCCTTATTTACTGTTTCTTTTTACAATTTATATTGTTACTATTGTTGGATGTAACTGGGACCCTTTGTACAGAATTTCGTTCCACCTCCCGTACCACATGTGATGTGAATGACAATAAAGAACCTTGAACCTTGAAAAGTGTATCCACATGTGCAATTTTATTTCAATTCTTGAAGTTTCATCTCTACTGGCTACTGCCACTATATAAATATATTTATCTTACAAACAATTGATAAACAGTATTTTGCGGTTAGGTTTTATTTTTCTTTTGTTGTGCATTCATTTAACTTGAGAGTGAATTAGGAACAGACAAAGCCACAACTTGACAGTGCTGACTACAAGCCACCTGAGGCCTCCGTTACGTCAAGCATCTTTGAAAGTAGCTTCAGCTGAACGCACACAGAGCTAATTATCCACATTTTTGTCTACATGTGCATTCCTTATTCTTCCGTGACCTCTATATTCATATAACATTATTTTCATTAAGGTCACCTCATGCCTGTGGCATCCAAAGGAGTTAAATGTCAGAACAAAGCTACCTCTACTCACACGACAGAGCAGAGTTTGTTTATTAAGCAGCTTGGCAAGCTTAGCTGTAATTTAGTCAGTCAGTCGAATTATTACAGAAACATCCAAGTGGGACAAAACTTAATATATAAATACAAAGTATATCCAAGCTAGCATGCTCAATTATGGTCAATTTCAAGTCACCAGTTACCTTAATGTTCAGTTTATTAGAGTGAGAGAGAAATACAGAGTGCTTGACCTTGTGGGCAAAATGTGGAGAAGAAACCTGGAGTATACAAAGAAAACAGGTGTGGGAAAGGAAACCAGACTATATGGAGAAAACAGGTGTGGGAATGGAAACCAGACTATATGGAGAAAACAGGTGTGGGAAAGAAACATGGAGTAATAGAAAAAAAATCACATGTGAAGAAGGAAATCGGA
Source organism: Garcialebias charrua (assembly GCA_038048925.1). Lineage (NCBI taxonomy): Eukaryota > Metazoa > Chordata > Actinopteri > Cyprinodontiformes > Rivulidae > Garcialebias > Garcialebias charrua. The sequence continues at coordinate 35,896 of JBBPBX010018213.1, read as the reverse complement.
GAATAAGGAGAAACCAGATGTGACGAAGTAAACCGGAATGCAATAGTCCCTCGCTACTTCACGGTTCATTTATCACGGATTTGCTATATCATGGTTTTTCAAAATAAGATTGTACATGACACAATTGGCTGATTGATGGATGAGCCATGGATTGTTTCTTTAAAATAAATTATTTTAAATGATTTTACACTATGTGTATCGTGGCAGAATAGAATATATACACGTAAAGTATTAAATAAATCCTTTGATTTTTGTAATTTCATCCATTTAGGATCATTTTAGTTACTTTTCATTAAATCTGTTGACTGCCTATAGAATCAAAAAAGGCGTTCAATACAGGATCAACTGGTACTGCCTATAGAACTTTGGAATTGGTTAATTTCTTTTGGGTTGTGCAACAAAACAAAATAAATTACTATTTGTTTTTTGAAACAATATTGAAGTAAATTAAGCTTAATTGACTCTTATATGAATTAAACTTGGATACAACTTGGAAGTGCACTTTAAAACTTGATCTGTAACTTTAATTTGATCTGTACTGTTGATGTGGTCTTTGAATTGAAGTTATAATAATAATAATAATAATAAACTTTATTTGTATAGCACCTTCCTACAATGCCTTGCATTGACCAAGGTGCTTAACAGGACATTTGAATGATTCTTGAAAAATACCTGCTGGAATTATTTTATTTGTTTTTGTGAATGTTTAACTATGTGAATGTTTAACTATTTTTGATAACAGTTTAGTCCTGTGTATATAGTAATGCTAATTTTTGTTTTGTTTATGACCTTGTTTAGGTCAGGTTTTTTTCACCCCCTGTTCCCACCCAGGATGGCGAGCTACCGGATCACCGCAGCTGTGCGGTAGGACTTAAATTGCACCAAACTATTTGTTTTTTTCTGGACATATTACCCTGGATCATGAACTACAAACTACCAGATTATTGATTGATGGACCTTTAATCATCCGGGATTCAAGAACTGATTTAAAATAGAAAAAAAAAGAACTCTTGGGTGTAATCAGGGTCTGTTTTGTTGTGTGTATTTTGTCTATTGGTTGTAATTAGGGTCTGTTTTGTTGTGTGTATTTTGTCTATTGGTTATACTCAAAGAAAATGATTATTATTACAAACAATATTATTATAAATACCTTCCTAAGTCTATACAATACAAACAACTTAAAACTTGCTTCTTGTCTGATGGTGTTTTATTCACACAACAGGCTCCTCAGCTGAACCTTTTCTGACTGCCTATTTACCATATCTGGCCGTGGTCAGGCGCCTAGCCTTAATGAGCGTTACACATCACCCAAAAATCCAGGAAGTGCTCAGTATGCTTGAGCGGGAAGACAGAGGAGATGGAAAACAGATGAAGCCAACGCGAAGATACGAAAGCGGAGCGGAAAAACGTAAAAAGACTTTAAAGGATAGTTGTACCTTATTAAAGTAGAGAAAAAACGGTTGTTTTTATTGTCTAGTTCCCAGTATTAGAGTATTAACATGAAAATCTTTCACCCTCAGGGCAGGGCCTAATGGTACATTTAGGCTGACTTGGGGGAGGGCCCCTTTACAAAGGTTTGCCTGGGGCCCCAAAATGTCTAAGTCCGCCACTGCAAATCGGCTCGCCTAAAGCCCGTCTTCTCTTTGAAGAAATGTTATCAAATTGTGTAGAGGGACCAACTGACCAAATAAGTCCATAGTTTTTTTTTTTTGCAGAAGATATGCAAGAGAGGCTCAGAAGCAGTTTCACAGACAGACAGAGCAGCAAAGCAAAGTGGAGTGGGAAGTGTCTGTCCTCAGCAGAAGCTTAGTAGAATTGTAGAACTTCCTGCAGCTGATCAGCTGATCAGCTGATTTTCTTCTCGGCAACACACACACATTTCTCCTGCTGTAGCTTTAACCCTTTGCTGTCCAGATGCACCAAATAACTTTTGTCTTCCAACTTAAAATTCAAAGTATGTCATATTGTAAGAAAAATCATCATAATCACAAAATACAAAAGTTATTTTTAATAATTTTAGAACTTCTATGTTCAGTTGTTGAAGTGTAATTGATTAAGCAGTACATTTCAGCTCTGTGCTGCAGAGCTGAAGCTGTGTGACATCATTTCCTGCCCTGCTGCACTTCTCTTCTCTACAATTTCATTTAAAATACTGTACCATTTTAAATAAACAATCCATGCTGTATGGATTGCTTATTTAAAATGTTACAGTATTTTATTGTTTTATTTAACACACTGCAGACTTCACTATCAACTCCCCACACTGCCATCTGCAAAAGTTCTCTGATGACTCTGCCATAGTCTGCCACAGGTGAGGATGTCTCAGAGTACAGACAGTGGACTCAGGACTTTGTGGACTGGTGCCAGCAGAACCACCTCCTGATAAGCACTGCTAAAACTAAGGAGCTGGTGGTGGATTTCCACAAGTGCAGGCCCACCTCACTGGCCCCAGTGAACATCCAGGGAGTGGACATTGAGATTGTGAACCTGGGGGTTCACCTGAAAAATAAACTGGACTGGTCTCTCAACACTGACACACTTTACAAGAAGGGTCAGAGCAGACTCTACCTACTGAGGAGACTTGGGTCTTTGGAGTGCAGGGGGTGATCCTCAAGACCTTCTTCAACTCAGTAGTGGCATCAGCCATCTTCTATGGTGTTGTCTGTTGGAGCAGCAGCTTATCATCAGCAGGGAAGAAGCACTTAGATACGCTTATCAAGAAGACCAGCTCTGTGCTTGGATGCCCCCTCAACCCAGTGCAGGTGGTGGGAGACAGAAGGACTCTAGCTAAAATAACATCACTGCTGGACAACGTCTCCCACCCCATGCATGAAGCTGTTGCTGAACTGGAGAGCTCCTTCAGTGACAGATTACTGCATCCTAAATGCACAAAGGAGCATTACTGCAGGTCCTTCCTCCCAGCAGCTGTTAGACTCAACCATCACTGCTCCCAACAAACTCAATAAGGATTAAATACATGTTGACCTCTGCTAAAACACACACTCTGCCTACAATACTGCACTGTAAATAGTCTGTCCTTATCAATGTCCCAATACATATTGAACATTATTATTGATATTGTTTATCTTATTTCTTTATATATTGTTTTTAACATTTTAGGGACTTTTTGTGTGAATCTTTCTTATCTGTTGCTGCTGTTACACTGAATTTCCCATCCATGAGACAATATACAGTATTATATTCTATTCTAAGTGGGGAGATTGGGAGTAACAGGTGATGAGTGTGACTGCAGCCTGGCACATGTCATAACAAAGTTTACTGAACTTGAACTGAACTTGGACTTGGACTACTGTATCCCTACTTCACGGTTTTTTACTTATCATGGGTAGGTGTGGTCCCAAACACCCGCGATAAACAAGGGAATATTGTATACATAAAAACAAGTGTGGGGAAGAAAACTCGAGTAATAGAAGAAAACAGGTGTAGGTAAGGAAATTGGAGTACTTGGAGAAAATCAGTTTCCTTGTTCACAATAAATAGGTTTTTTCTCCTCGCTACTTCACAGGGGTTTTTTTTGCGGTCTCGCTCTATCGCTGTTTTTCAAAGTAAGATTGGACATGACACACAATTGGCTGATTGATGGATGAGCTGTACGATCCGCATGGACATTTTACTCAAAATTTATTATTTTGAATTGTTTAGCACCCGCTGCACCTATGTGCAGCATGTGCAACCCAAAACTACAGGAGATGCTTCCTCATGCTGCTGATCTGCTGATCTCCACTCTGTAGTGGAAAAGTGGGTGTGGCCAAAAGTGCTGGCAGTTGGCAGGGAACTGAAATCATTGTTTAGAATATTGCAAGAGTATGGAAGGGTTTAAGACACCTACATATGTATATATATATA
>JBBPBX010018213.1:13124-31995 GCA_038048925.1 Garcialebias charrua | reverse complement strand
TATATATATATATATATATATTTATATATATATTATATATTGGTAATATATGTATACAGGTAGTCCCCGATTTACGAGCGAGATCCGTTACAACGAGGCGCTCGTAAACCGGAAATCTCGTAATTTGGAACGGCCGCCACGCTTCTCGTAAGTCCGGAAATTCGCTCGTAAATTGGAACGGTTTTGCTAGCGCGACTACAAACACTCGTTTTTCATCGAAAAACTGCTTATGAGTGCATAAAAATGATCGGAAACGTGTGTCCACATGTTTAGCTAACGAACTGTGGTGAAAAAACACAGGAAAACTCAGTATTTTTTGCGTTTTTTCCAATTATTCGCCAGCTCGTAAGTCTGGAACCTCGTAGATCAAAGCGCTCGTAAATCGGGGACTACCTGTATATGTGTGTGGTATACTAAAATAAACGACTTAATATCTGTACTACTAGATTCAAGATTCAAGTTCCTTTATTATCCCCGAGGGGCAATTACGGTAGATTTGCAGTCAATAGGTGTGCACAGATTCATACATGCATATGCACTTACACACACATACACATATAAACACAAGACAATAAGACATTAAAATAACAGTGTTAGAATTAGTGTGCATTAAGAAACCTGATTGCTACTGGGATAAATTAGTTTTTAAATCTTGCCAGTCTTGATACAGTGTTGCAACAGATATGTTGCGGGAGTATCAGATAAACTGAGACTATTATTTTCTAAACACAATGTCCCAGTGGCTTTTAAACCCCAAATACTATTTAAATACTATTTCTGATTCACAGTTTTTCACTTATAGCGGGGCTTCAAGGTATGGATCCCCCACGATAAATGAGGGATGACTGTATTCCAGTTTTGATTGTTAATACTGTACAGGCTTACTTTTGATATTTTGGCTTCATTCAAACCTTTTTGTCTTTGGTTGTCAGCAGCTACTTCATTTTCTCTAAATTCCTACCCCACAACTACTATGCAGATGTGGGAATGGAATCTGGAGGAAACCATTGTTGAAAATAAAATCTGAATATCTGGAGAAAAGCTATGTAAGATAATCTAACAAAGTTTAGTAATTTCCTGTGGACGGATTAAAAAAATTAAATAAAACTTCTTGAAACATTTTGTCCTTTTCAGGGACACCACTGAGACATTAGTTCAGGTATGTTGACGACACCTGGGTTCAAATTAAATCTCAGGAAGTCCAACACTTCACTGATCACGTCAACTCTGTGGAGAAATATATCAATTTCACACGAGAAGATGTAAAAAATGGCAGGTTGGCTTTCTTGGACTGTAAGGTCTCAGTTTCTGATATAGGATATTTTCAAATTGAGGTGTACCGCAAACCCACCCACACAGACCAGTATTTATAGTTTCACTCCCATCACCCTCTGGGGCACAAGATAGGAGTCATCAGGACTCTGTACCACAGAGCAGACAGCGTCCCCACTAACTCAGGAACCAGACAGAAGGAGAAATCCCACACAAGACAGGCTCTAGAGCAATGTGGATATCCTAACTGGGCTTTCCTGAAAGGAGAGAAGAAACCCAAACAGGACTCTAGCCAGCCATCAGGTGAAAAGAAGGAACCCAGACCCAGACCAGTGGTCATCCATATGTTGTGGGAGTATCAGATAAACTGAGACTATTATTTTCTAAACACAATGTCCCAGTGGCTTTTAAACCCCAAAATATGTTACGGCAAAGACTGGTTCATCCCAAAGATCCAGTCCTCCAACACCAACAGAGTTGTAGCAATTAGAATGGTGTGAGATGGAGGAAGAAGGGTTCTCCACTCCCCTCCACTACATTTATTTTATTTATTTAGCTCTTGTTAAACCCCTCCCTGGGCTGCCACCTTACCATGGTGGAGGGGTTTGAGTGTCCCAATGATCCTAGGAGCTATGCTGTCAGGGGCTTCATGCCCCTAGTAGGGTCACCCAAGGCAGACAGGTCTTAGGTGAGGGACCAGACAAAGTGCAGCCCAAAGACCCCTTATGATGAGTAAAATAAATGGACAAAATGTTCCCTCGCCCGGACGCGGGTCACCGGGGCCCCACTCTGGAGCCAGGCCCGGAGGTGGGGCACGTTGGCGAGCGCCTGGTGGCCGGGCTTTCACCCATGGAGCTCGGCCGGGCACAGCCCGAAGAGGAGACGTGGGTCCCCCTTCCCATGGGCTCACCACCTATGGGAGGGGCCAAAGGGGTCGGGTGCAATGTGGGATGGGTGGTGGCCGAGGGCGGGGACCCTGGCGGTCTGATCCTCGGCTACAGAAGCTGGCCATTGGGACATGGAATGTCACCTCTCTGGTGGGGAAGGAGCCTGAGCTAGTGTGTGAGGTTGAGAGGTTCCGGCTAGAAATAGTCGGACTCACCTCAACGCATGGCTCTGGCTCTGGAACCAGTTTCCTTGAGAGGGGTTGGACACTCTTCTACTCTGGAGTTGCCCCTGGTGAGAGGCGCCGAGCAGGAGTGGGCATACTTGTTGCCCCCCATCTTGGTGCCTGTACGTTGGGGTTCACCCCGGTGAACGAGAGGGTAGCCTCCCTTCGCCTACGTGTGGGGGGACGGGCTCTGACTGTTGTTTGTGCCTATGCGCCAAACGGCAGCGCAGATTACCCACCCTTTTTGGAGTCCTTGGAGGGGGTATTGGAGAGTGCGCCTCCTGGGGACTCCCTTGTTCTGCTGGGGGACTTCAACGCTCACGTGGGCAATGACAGTGAGACCTGGAGGGGTGTGGTTGGGAGGAACGGCCCCCCTGATCTGAACCCGAGTGGTGTTTTGTTGTTGGACTTCTGTGCTCGTCATGGATTGTCCATAACGAACACCATGTTCAGGCATAAGGGTGTACATATGTGCTCTTGGCACCAGGACACCCTAGGTCGCAGTTCGATGATCGACTTTGTTGTCGTCTCATCTGATCTGCGGCCGCATGTCCTGGACACTCGGGTGAAGAGAGGGGCGGAGCTGTCAACTGACCACTACCTGGTGGTGAGTTGGCTCCGATGGTGGGGGAGGATGCCGGTCAGACCTGGCAGACCCAAACGTATTGTGAGGGTCTGCTGGGAACGTCTGGCAGAGTCTCCCGTAAGACGGAGCTTTAACTCCCACCTCCGGGAGAGCTTTGAACACGTTCCGAGGGAGGCGGGGGACATTGAGTCCGAGTGGGCCATGTTCCGCGCCTCTATTGTCGAGGCAGCTTATCAGAGTTGTGGCCGCAAGGTTGTTGGTGCCTGTCGTGGTGGCAACCCTCGAACCCGGTGGTGGACACCGGCGGTGAGGGATGCTGTCATGCTGAAGAAGGAGTCCTATTGGGCCTTTTTAGCCTGTGGGACCCCGGAAGCAGTAGATAGGTACCGGCAGTCCAAGCTTGCATGCGGCTCAGGTGGTTGCTGAGGCAAAAACTCGGGCGTGGGAGGAGTTCGGAGAGGCCATGGAGAATGACTTCCGTACGGCTTCGAGGCGATTCTGGTCCACCATCCGGCGTCTCAGGGGGGGAAAGCGGTACGCGACCAACACCATTTATGGTGGGGATGGCGTGCTGTTGACCTCAACTCGGGATGTTGTGAGTCGGTGGGCGGAGTACTTCGAAGACCTCCTCAATCCTACTGGCATGTCTTCCACTGAGGAAGTGGAGCCTGGGGACTTTGGGTCGGGCTCTCCAATCTCTGGTGCTGAGGTCACCGAGGTGGTTAAAAAGCTCTGCGGTGGCAGGGCTCCGGGGGTGGATGAGATTCGCCCTGAGTTCCTTAGGGCTCTGGATGTTGTGGGGTTGTGTTGGCTTACGCGACTGCAATATCGCGTGGACATCGGGGGCAGTTCCCTTGGATTGGCAGACTGGGGTGGTGGTTCCTCTATTCAAAAAGGGGGACCGTAGAGTGTGTTCCAACTATAGGGGGATCACACTCTTAACCCTGGTAAGGTCTATTCAGGGGTTCTGGAGAGGAGGGTCCGTCGGATAGTCGAACCTCGGATTCAGGAGGAACAGTGTGGTTTCCCTCAGCAGGGTCCTGGAAGGTACGTGGGAGTGTGCCCAACCAGTTTACATGTGCTTTGTGGACTTGGAAAAGGCATTCGACCGCGTCCCTCGGGGGGTTCTGTGGGGGGTACTCCGGGAGTATGGGGTACCAGGCCCATTGATATGGGCTGTTAGGTCCCTGTACGACCGGTGTCAGAGCTTGGTCCGCATTGCCGGCAGTAAGTCAGGCTCGTTTCCAGTGAGAGTTGGACTCCGCCAAGGTTGCCCTTTGTCACCGATTCTGTTCATAACTTTTATGGACAGAATTTCTAGGCGTAGCCAAGGTGTTGAGAGGATCCGTTTTGGTGGCCTTAGAATCGCTTCTCTGTTTTTTGCAGATGATGTGGTCCTATTGGCTTCATCAGGTCGTGATCTACAGCTTTCGCTGGAGCGGTTTGCAGCCGAGTGTGATGCGGCCGGGATGAGGATCAGTTCCTCCAAATCCGAGGCCATGGTCTTGAGCCGGAAAAGGGTAGCGTGCCCTCTCCGGGTCGGGGAGGAGGTCCTGCCCCAAGTGGAGGAGTTTAAGTATCTCGGGGTCTTGTTCACGAATGAGGGAAAACTGGAGCGTGAGATCGATAGGCGGATAGGTGCAGCATCCGCAGTGAAGCGGGCGCTGTACCGGTCTGTCGTGGTGAAGAGAGAGCTGAGTCGAAAGGCAAAGCTCTCAATTTACCGATCGATCTACGTTCCCACCCTCATCTATGGTCATGAGCTTTGGGTTGTGACCGAAAGAACGAGATCTCGGATACAAGCGGCTGAAATGAGTTTTCTCCGCAGGGTGTCTGGACTCTCCCTTAGAGATAGGGTGAGAAGCTCAGTCATCCGGGAGGGACTCGGAGTAGAGCCGCTGCTTCTCCACATCGAGAGGAGCCAGTTGAGGTGGCTCGGGCATCTGGTTAGGATGCCTCCTGGACGCCTCCCTGGTGAGGTGTTCCGGGCATGTCCCACCGGGAGGAGGCCCAGAGGAAGACCCAGGACACGCTGGAGGGACTATGTTTCTCGGCTGGCCTGGGAACGCCTTGGGATTCCCCCAGAGGAGCTGCTCCAAGTGGCTGGGGAGAGGGAAGTCTGGGCCTCCCTACTTAGGCTGCTACCCCCGCGACCCGACCCCGGATAAGCGGACGAAAATGGATGGATGGATGGATGGATGGATAGCTCTTGTTAAAATGGGGCACCAGCTGGTCAGTTTACTGACCAACAACAACTTAATCACCCTTTAATAATCAGAGCTCAGTCACTGAAGTAGAATCCATTAATTACAGGGAGTTTCTACACCAGAACAAATGAATATTCATCTGAATGAAGAGACCAAAGTTGTCTCTGACATTTTATTACAAAAATAATCAAACTAAAAATCAACAACAATAATAAACAAACAATAATATTGAATCAATCAAGGCTTAATTCTCTTATCTAAGGCAAGATTCACTCTTTGAGCAGGAATTATTTCTGTTTTATATGTGCATGAATTTAGATCAAAGTTTGGCTATTTTAATAAATAGTTTACTTTGGATTTGGTTGAAATAAGTTATTTAACATGATCAGATAAAGTCATTTATCATCACTGCAAGCCAGAAAATGCTTTACCAAGTTGCATCAGCTTAAAATAGCATAACCAGACCAAGGCATCATGCTACCAGGTTTTTCTTCTTACTCTGCAGTGTTGAAGTCATCACTCATCTTTATGGGGTTCTCTGGTGGATCAGACCAGGAACACCATGAGGAGGACTCGCCGGGAACTGCCCATGGTAGCTTACCGTCACTGTGACTGAGGGCGGCCGTGGCGTAGTGGTAATGGCAGTCGTCCCCCGATCGGAAGGTTGGCGGTTCGAATCCCGTTTCCCCACACCATGTGTTGTTGTGTCCTTGGGCAAGACATTTAACCCCGAGTTGCTCCTGGTAGGACTGGAAAGCGCCTTGCATGGCAGTCTGCCGCTACCGGTGTATGAATGTGTGTATGAATGGGTGGATGGTTGGTATTGTAAAGCGCTTTGGGGCCCCTCATGGGGCTGGAAAGCGCTATATAAATAAGCTCCATTTACCATTTACAGTTTCAGTGGTCTGTGAGGGCAACAGCTGATGAGAAGGTGCACTGTCCATTGGCACCTTCTGCATGTTTGGACTTCAAGCCAAGAACATGAGTCTTGCAGTGAGAAAAGGCTTCATCTTCTGCAGTTAGTTAAACCTCTAACAATTGTAATTTGAGTGACATGTTTATTTGCTCAGGAGTTGAACGAGTGGACATTGGCATGACCACCAGGATTGGGTCCACAGCCGAACCGCCTTCCGGTTCGGACCGGAGATGATATGCTCAGTTCGGTGGTCCAAGGCGAACTGCTTTTCACATGAAACGATTTTGTGCAAAACAACAGCTCTGAGGATATTGTTTTGACAAACTAGGAAACATTTTGACTCCCCTCTGAAGAAAACAGCTTTGGCTCAAAGACTGCTCACGACAGGTGGCTCTGAAGGAATAATCACTTTCTAAGAAACAGAACAGAGAAATATGTTATCCACATTGTAATATTTTACATGATTTCGTTATAATGATTGAGAACAACAATCAAAATTATTCATGTTCACACTTGTTAATCAAACTAAACAACTTCATTAATGATTTGTTTTTCTTAGAAACAGAGGAAGAAAAATATAAACATTAGTCAGACTGTAGCTGACTCTGTGTCCCTGATGAGAAATGTGTAGAAAAACATTAGACATTATTGAAGTCAAATGTAACTTTAAAGAACACAATTTATGATGAGTCTGAAAGATGAACAAGGGTCAAGGGTCATAATTAGAGCAGTGCAGCTTCATGCTACATATTCCCCCACTAGGGACTCGAGGCCAGTCCTGACGGCTATCGAGTCACTATAAACCAAATCCATGAGCCATCAGAAGAAACTTTGATGGGGTCAGCCTTGACATCATGGTAATCATTGTGGACTAAGTCTTGAAGAACAAAGTTGAGGTGTCATATGACACCTTCCTAGGTCAGTGAAGAAAAGGAATTATATTCCAAAGAGAATGCTTAGTCTTTGGAGAGGTTCCAACCAGTCAAAGTCTTGTGCCATCCTTAGTAGCACTGAGAGAAAAACAGTGATCCAGCAGGCAGAGCAATAGATCCAAAGTGGAAGCACTCGATCCAAAGCAAAACCAAACAAAGGTCCTGTCAACAAAGCAAACAGGTAGTTGACACCTTAGCGATACAAGCAGGGGTCAGAATGAAGGTATCCTGTGGTGGTAGGTGCCACCAGTTGGCACCTTGGAATGAAGATGGTAGAGTATTCCCCAGTGAATACTCGTATCTCAAGGAGGAACCGGGAGGGAGGAAGTCCTGACGTCATCAAAAAGGATACCCCTGACTGGATCAGCAGGAGGCATGGAATGTCCAGATGTGATCATGGCGGTGGTCCAACCAAATGACTGTGCAAGCTTAGACTGGTTATTACTGATGCATTTCATTCTTAATTAAATTAAATACAAAATGTAATGTAAAGTTTTAAACTAAACGGTTTTACGTTTGACTACTGATTGTGATAAAGATTTAAAAATACTTGAGATCAACGATTTTGGAATGCTATAATGAGTGACTCTCCATAGATGTTTATGTTTATGTTTATTAAATTTGTTCATTTTTTTTACAAAAGAAACAATACAAGACAATCTCATAAATGATAGTGTACAAAATGTAAAAAAATGAAAGGTAGCAGAAAGAAGAATAAATCTTATTATATCTGCCCCTTACTTCCAACAATCAGATTAAACAACAATAATCAACCATGTAAACAATAATAATCTTCAACCAACTTTTTCCAACAATCAGATTAAACAATAATAATCTTCAACCAACAGTACAAAATGACTAACTCTTTCTAATTTTCTAACTAATACTAATACAGTACAAAATGACTAACACTTTCTAATTTTCTAACTAATACAATACACATTACGCTATTTCATATATATATTTTTTAACACATTTGTTTTGATCATTTTTTTAAATGTAAACATTGACTTGGCATTTTTAACTACATTCTCCAAGCCATTCCATAATCTAATTCCCTGGATTGAGGTAGAACGTCCCTTCAAACTGGTTCTGAATTGTGGTTTTACAAACAACTCTGTCCCCTTAAGATTTAAGATGAAATAACTGTTATCTTTACAGGCTTTTTTTGGTCAGAATTTATGAGAGAAGTTGTTTATCTGGTAAATTTTCAGAAGTAAAACTCATAAAAGGTGTACTGTAGTTATAAACAGTTATATAAGTGCCAAACACAGTTATAAACAGTTATATAAGTTATATACGTATGTAGATAAAAAAAAGAGTTATATAAGTGTTTGAGCATCCCTTTCAAAATGTGGCTTCAGAATTAAACTTAGCAACCAGTTAACCAACAACAATCAAAATAGATCCTACTTTGTAAAAACAACTTGGACTTCAGTCTAGCTCAACAATCACTTCAGGATTTTGGAGCGCAGCAAGGTTGGGGATCATGCAGATTGGTGATGTTAATGTTAGCAGTGTTAGCTCAATTCAACCCCCACTAGTAACTGTGGGGTTCAATGTCTCACCCCCACTAGAAACTAGTGTTTTTGTTATTTACTTCTGTTAGTTGTCTTAGTTTTGTTTTCAAGCTTTCATACTGTATTTGTTCAACCGTATTTGAGTCCGGTTCGAAATAGTGTGTTTTGAAAATGTAGGATTTGCAATGTTACAACGATACTGTCCTGTATCTAGATGACAGAGGATCACATCATTGATGTGTACTGTGTTTCTAGGAATTTTCCTTAAGAATTTTAGTTCATCTTGTTGTACATGTACCATAGTTGTTTTTGACTTTCAGGGAATTCCTGTTCCACCACACGACGTCTGATCATTTGAGATTGACGCATTTTGAACATGCCTTGCTGTAGTCAGTGACGTCTTTGTGCATTCCAGGCCAGAAGACAACCTGTTTTAGAGCATCAAGTGTTGCTTTGACACCTTTGTGTCTAGAAGAGAGAAGGTCATGGGCGTTATCCATCCCCCCACCCCCACCCCCGTATTTGCATGGAACCACGAACACAGGTGAAGTGATGCCCTTGACCAACCTAAGTGAGGAACAAACTTTGTAGAGATCATGAAGTCTGATGCAGTCAGTTAATTTGTGACTGGGTCAGAAAGACAAAGAATGATCTTGTTGATTGCAGGATCAAGTGATTGAAAGTTGATAAGATCATCATCAGATAATGCAGGGTCGATGGACACAACACTGTGTTTTGGTTCTGCATTTCCAGATGCTTTGTTCACGGTCATGGAACCGTTTCGTGCTTTATCTGGGCTTTTTATTACGGCAAAGACTGGTTCATCCCAAAGATCCAGTCCCCCGGCACAAACAGAGTAATATTGTGAATGCTGTTCAGTGTCAGGAGGGCTGTGATCAGTCTTACATTGTGTAAACTAAACAACCACTGGCCAAAAGGATGGCCCAGCAGAGAAGAGCAACATCATCAGGCCAGGACGCTGTGGTCTACACTCATCTCCAGGCCAGCAGTCACTCATTCAGGGATGACGATATGCTGGTAAAGATTCAAGGGATGAAGATGTCCACATCCTGGATAGAGAGGAACGGTGGTTTGAGAGAGGAATAAAGGAGGCCATCTTTGTGAAAAGAAACCATTTATCATTAAACAGAGGCGGAGGCCTCCGTGTCCAATTTTCACTTTCTTACAACACTGTTATTGCTAGTATCATTCAGCCCTCTGTGAATAGCAAGCGGCCATCAGAAAAAATAATATTCAGAGAAAACAAGTGTAGAGAAGGAAACAAAGGTTTATGGTGAAAACACATGTTAGTGTGAGGCAAATTAGTAAAATCTGCAAAAAAGTGTCTGAACAGGCATGAAAGAATTTGAGACCTTGCTGTGATTTGACAGTCCTATGCAGTCCTAAACTATTCAAACAAAACATTCAAATATTCAACTAGCCATAACCCAATGTACATGCAAGCAATTCCTCTTATTTGTACAATACATTTGCAACATTATGTTTATTGGCTGCCATTACATTTCTTTATAGACTGAGATTAGAGGGAATTTAAAAGCTTAGATGTTTATCATCTGTAATAATTTAAATTATTCATAGCAGTGTTTATCATGGAATTGCTTTATCTCTGTTAAATTATTGGATTATTCAAATCAAGAGACTGATGTGACTGAGTCAGTACATACTGGTAAAATATGGCCCCTAAAACAACAGTTCTGAAACTACCTGATGTCTTTATATCTCTCTGTCCGCATATAAACTCAAAACATTGAGTGGCTGACTAGGAAATGAAGATCAAGTTAAAAACTGTTGTAAAGTGAGATTACATTTGGATTCCCACTGCTGTGATAGTAAGATTTATCCCCAGCGATTTCATAGATTTGTAAAAATGTTCCAATGTCTTTACATATGAATGGGGTTTCGATTTTGAGTTTTTATTCTGCAATATGATGTTTTGTGATTTTCCTGAGTTACTGTAAACCACTGATTTTTGCTAATACTGTATCGGCAATTATATTAGAGTTGGTCCTTCTTACTTCACTATTGCATTTTCTTTGTAATGTAATTAATTTCCAAGTGGCATTGACATATGAGTCTTGAAATGCTGCTGGCAGAGTCTTAATGGGAGTTGGCAGGAGATACCATCTCCAGTTTTGGCTTCTCGCCATTGGCTCCCTGTCAAATTCAGAATTTAATTCAAAACTTACGTCTAACCTACAAAGATCTCAACATCATAGCTCCATCTTATATTAGATATCTTATAGTCCCATATTTTCCTAACAGAGCACTTCACTCTCAGACTGCAGGCTTACTTGTGGTTCCTAGTTTCCAAAAGCAGAATGGGAGGAAGATCTTTCAGTTATCAGGCTCCTCTCTTGTGGGACCAACTTCCAGTTTCTGTCACATTGTCCAGTTTTAAGACTGAAATTAAGACTTTCCTTTTTTAATCAATCCTGTAGTTAGTGTTGGCTTGTTATGCTGCTATAGGCTTGGACTACTAGAAGACAAATTGACCTAATTTCCTTAAATGAATTGTTAAAATTGAATAGTTTTCATTTGATACCATTTCTATCTTAACATATGATTCTCGACCTGCCATTGAGTGTCTGTTCCTCTCAAACCCAGCCGGTCGAAGCAGATGACCGCTTGTCCTGAGCCTGCTTCTGCTAAAGGTTTCTTCCTCATGAGTGAGTTTTTCCTTTCCACTGTCGCCTTCATGCTGGCTCAAGATGAGAGTTCTGTGATGAAGTTAAACTCAAAGCAGTCTGCTCCTCAGATAAATAATGTTATTAATGTGCTTTTTATGTATTTGAATGTCTCTGTTCAGTGCCCTGTTGTGACTTGGCACTATATAAATAAACTGCATTGAACTTGGTTGAAATTTAATTGAAATACTTTAAATGAAACAAATTACTTTGACTTTTAAAAAACCTGTTTGATCTATAGAATATGCATTTGTATTTTCTTTTCATTGAAGGAGAAGACGGTAAGAAAGAAGTAGAAAGAGATGTGTATGATGTTATTAAACAAAACCAGGAGAATATGCTTTGAAATGTTGTCTCTATGGAATGAGTGGTGATATAATGTGTTCTAAATTTTTCAACAACAACAAAAAAAAAAACAGATGAAACGCAATATCTAGGCTTTACATCACAGCACTGAACCAGATCTCCTTCAGTATTTCTACCATAGGTGAGACAGGGCATTAGTTTGTTTAATGTCAGGAGATACTCTTTTCAGTTTTTTATACAGTGTTTATTATAAGGGCAACTTGTTAAAGCACATTTGTTTTTCTTGTTACCAATATATGATTACAATGCAGGACTAAAGTTACACCTGTTCTATGTAAATGAGTTGAACAAATCTAATCAGTGCCCACAGAACTGTACATGTAGATAACTCACCCAGCACTTTCAGGATAAATTGGAAAATAATCTTTTTTATCAATCAGAACCTTACACAACCTCATTAATGCTTGTGCAGTTAATATGAAAAAACAACTAAATGTGAGTTCAGACCTAGTTTAGACAAGCTGTTGGAGTCTTAGCCAGTGTTCTGCGACAATTATAACATATGGATGTAATGCTGGTATGCAAATCATATATAAATAAAAAATAACTTTAATGTAAACTCAAAAATCTGGCCTATTAATCTGTTCAGCTCACTCATAGTAACAAAAATGAAAAAAAAAAGTTTTTATGAGATGTAAATATTACTTGCATAGAATCTACGTTTTGGTGACCCTTTACAATAAATATAAAAGAGCTAAGTCTGGTCCTCTGGACATTCAAAAAACAAAACAAAACAAAGTTAAAAAAAAAAAAGTTGTAGAAACGTTTCGTCTTTCGTCCGAAAGACTTCCTCAGTCTGAGATGCTGTATTCAGCTCAGTCTTATAAATAGCACCCTCTCACAGTGGATCAACCAGTTGGCTGGTGACAGCCGAAACCAGCTGCTCACATGATCAAGGAGGACCATCAGCCTAACGATGGATCGTTAGCACCCTGATGGTTGTTTGCTATTCACAGAGGGCTGAGTGATACTAGCAATAACAGTGCTAACTAGCTTTTTTAGAATTTTCTACCTAGATTATTGAGCATGCATAAGGGTACCTTTACAATAAAGTACACACAATTTGATAAACTACTGGGGAACGCCTCAGGAACGAATCAGGAGCTAATGGGTAGTTAATCAGTACTTGCTGGGGAACGCACAGCCAAATCTTATTAAGGGAGTACTGGTTTGTTACCGCAGAAAAAGAGGAGAAATTCTCCATATGTGTTCTGAATGAACCCTGCACCAGTGAGGTCAGCTCGTAATTGTCAAAAACCTGTTTCCTATTGATTACTGATTTTATTGGATTTTTTCTTTTGTAAACATATTGATGAAATACATGATCAATTTCATAATATTGTACTGGTGTCATCTTAATTATGTCTGACTATTACATACTGGTACCAAACCACTGGCTGGCTATTATTTTGTACAATGATGTAGTGAAGCATCATTCAAAGTACTCACTGAGGAATCAATCATTACTTAATCACACCTGACCATTATTTGCTGGTTTGTTCCTGTGGTAACAAACTAGTCCCCTAATAAGGCTTGGCTGTGTGTTTAGTACATGTTAACTACCAATTATCTCTTGATTTGTTCCTCCTTGGTTTCTTTGGTAACTATCCATTAGTTCTTGGTTAGCTCCTCTTCATTTACAAGGTAACTAACCAGTAGTCCCCTAATAAGGCTCTGCTGTGTGGTCCCTAGTAAGTACTCATACCCATTAGCTCCTAATTTGTTCCTGATTCATTCCTGAGGCATTCCCTAGTAATTAATCAAATTTTATTTATCTCATTGTAAATGGTTACCTTTCAAATGATATCAGTGTTAATTGGTACTAACTAATTCAAACAAATCCAATAATTCTCAGTCGGGTCAAATGGACAGTTTCTTTTTTATAGAAACGTTTCACCCTCCATCCAGAGGGGCATCATCAGTCAGAGGAGTTCCAGCAAACTTTTTCCCCACCAAGCAGTAAACACCTCACGTGGACCAACCAGTTTGCTGGAGCCAAGATGGTTTCTGGGGGCCACAGCCACTCCTCTGACTGCTCCTCTGGCAGCACGGTGGCACAACTGGTAGAGCTGCTGCCTCTCAGCGAGAAGGTTGCCGGTTCAAATCCCGGTCCGGGGGCCTTTCTGGGTGGAGTTTGCATGTTCTCCCCGTGCATGCGTGGGTTTCCTCCGGGTACTCCGGTTTCCTCCCACAGACCAAAAAACATGCATGTTAGGCTGATTGGTGACTCTAAATTGACCCTAGGTGTGAGTGAGAGAGTGGATGGTTGTTTGGTGTGAGTGAGACAGGTCCCTCTTGTAAATGAGTCCCCGTGACTCAACGAGGCTAGCCTGTATAAATAAAGGTTGAATGAATGAATGAATGAATAATGCCCTCCGGATGGAGGGTGAAATTTTCTATAAAAAATAAACTGTCCAGATGACCCAACTGAGAAGTATTGGATTTGGTACCTGGATGATTGAGCATGAACTTTCTTGCCTTGAACCACTATGGCTGTGGCTTTCTGCCTGGGAGGAGTCGACGAGTGACAGGACGGCCCCCAGAAACCGTCTTGGCACCAGCAAACTGGTTGGTCCACTTAAGGTGTTTACTGCTTGGTGGGGGAACAGTTTGCTGGAACTCCTCTGACTGGTGATGCTCTCCAGATGGAGGGTGAAACATTTCTATAAAAAAGAAACTGGCCAGATGACATGACTGAGAATTATTAGATTTGGTACCTGGATGATTGAGCATGAACTTTCTTGACTTAATTCAAACAAAGACTTCCAGGATTGCTGAAACTTGACAACAGTCTTTGGGATTCTCAGTTTTCCCTCTCTAACCACCTTCCTCAACAGTAGCTAATCAGCTGATTAGCTGCACCTGCATCTTGCATTCGGGCCTAAAAAATCGGACCCTATACCAAACCCATATCATTTTTCCAAGCTTGACCTAAAACTAATCAATTAACTGTGATTACATACCCAAACCAAAAAAAAGTCAGTAAACTTTTACTGCTTTTGTAAGCAAATCAGTTTGACATGATTTAAAAATGTATTACAAAGAAAAGAAGATCTAAGATTTATTGTTTATTAACAAGAGTCAGCAGATTAATATCCATCCATCCATTTTCTTCCGCTTATCCGGGGTCGGGTCGCGGGGGTAGCAGCCTAAGTAGGGAGGCCCAGACTTCCCTCTCCCCAGCCACTTGGAGCAGCTCCTCTGGGGGAATCCCAAGGCGTTCCCAGGCCAGCCGAGAAACATAGTCCCTCCAGCGTGTCCTGGGTCTTCCTCTGGGTCTCCTCCCGGTGGGACATGCCCGGAACACCTCACCAGGGAGGCGTCCAGGAGGCATCCTAACCAGATGCCCGAGCCACCTCAACTGGCTCCTCTCGATGTGGAGAAGCAGCGGCTCTACTCCGAGTCCCTCCCGGAGAGTCCAGACACCCTGCGGAGAAAACTCATTTCAGCCGCTTGTATCCGAGATCTCGTTCTTTCGGTCATAACCCAGAGCTCATGACCATAGATGAGGGTGGGAACGTAGATCGATCGGTAAATTGAGAGCTTTGCCTTTTGACTCAGCTCTCTCTTCACCACGACAGACCGGTACAGCACCCGCTTCACTGCGGACGCTGCACCTATCCGCCTATCGATCTCACGCTCCAGTTTTCCCTCATTCGTGAACAAGACCCCGAGATACTTAAACTCCTCCACTTGGGGCAGGACCTCCTCCCCGACCCGGAGAAGGCATGCTACCCTTTTCCGGCTCAAGACCATGGCCTCGGATTTGGAGGAACTGATCCTCATCCCGGCCGCATCACATTCAGCTGCAAACCGCTCCAGCGAAAGCTGTAGATCACGATCTGATGAAGCCAATAGGACCACATCATCTGCAAAAAACAGAGAAGCGATTCTAAGGCCACCAAAACGGATCCTCTCAACACCTTGGCTGCGCCTAGAAATTCTGTCCATAAAAGTTATGAACAGAATCGGTGACAAAGGGCAACCTTGGCGGAGTCCAACTCTCACCGGAAACGAGCCTGACTTACTGCCAGCGATGCGGACCATGCTCTGACACCGGTCGTACAGGGACCTAACAGCCCATATCAAAGGGCCTGGTACCCCATACTCCCGGAGTACCCCCCACAGAACCCCCCGAGGGACGCGGTCGAATGCCTTCTCCAAGTCCACAAAGCACATGTAAACTGGTTGGGCAAACTCCCACGCACCCTCCAGGACCCTGCTGAGGGTGTAGAGCTGGTCTAGTGTTCCACGACCAGGACGAAAACCACACTGCTCCTCCTGAATCCGAGGTTCGACTATCCGACGGACCCTCCTCTCCAGAACCCCTGAATAGACCTTACCAGGGAGGCTTAAGAGTGTGATCCCCCTATAGTTGGAACACACCCTACGGTCCCCCTTTTTGAATAGGGGAACCACCACCCCAGTCTGCCAATCCAAGGGAACTGCCCCCGATGTCCACGCGATATTGCAGAGTTGCGTAAGCCAACACAACCCCACAACATCCAGAGCCCTAAGGAACTCAGGACGAATCTCATCCACCCCCGGAGCCCTGCCACCACGGAGCTTTTTAACCACCTTGGCGACCTCAGCACCAGAGATTGGAGAGCCCGACCCAAAATCCCCAGGCTCCGCTTCCTCAGTGGAAGACGTGCCAGTAGGATTGAGGAGGTCTTCGAAGTATTCCGCCCACCGACTCACAACATCCCGAGTTGAGGTCAACAGCACGCCATCCCCACCATAAATGGTGTTGGTCGCGTACCGCTTTCCCCCCCTGAGACGCCGGATGGTGGACCAGAATCGCCTCGAAGCCGTACGGAAGTCATTCTCCATGGCCTCTCCGAACTCCTCCCACGCCCGAGTTTTTGCCTCAGCAACCACCCGAGCCGCATGCCGCTTGGACTGCCGGTACCTATCTGCTGCTTCCGGGGTCCCACAGGCCAAAAAGGCCCAATAGGACTCCTTCTTCAGCTTGACAGCATCCCTCACCGCCGGTGTCCACCACCGGGTTCGAGGGTTGCCACCACGACAGGCACCAACAACCTTGCGGCCACAACTCCGATAAGCTGCCTCGACAATAGAGGCGCGGAACATGGCCCACTCGGGCTCAATGTCCCCCGCCTCCCTCGGAACGTGTTCAAAGCTCTCCCGGAGGTGGGAGTTAAAGCTCCGTCTTACGGGAGACTCTGCCAGACGTTCCCAGCAGACCCTCACAATACGTTTGGGCCTGCCAGGTCTGACCGGCATCCTCCCCCACCATCGGAGCCAACTCATCACCAGGTAGTGGTCAGTTGACAGCTCCGCCCCTCTCTTCACCCGAGTGTCCAAGACAT
Source organism: Garcialebias charrua (assembly GCA_038048925.1). NCBI lineage: Eukaryota > Metazoa > Chordata > Actinopteri > Cyprinodontiformes > Rivulidae > Garcialebias > Garcialebias charrua. The sequence continues at coordinate 15,047 of JBBPBX010018213.1, read as the reverse complement.
GCGGCCGCAGATCAGATGAGACGACAACAAAGTCGATCATCGAGCTGCGACCTAGGGTGTCCTGGTGCCAAGAGCACATATGGACACCCTTATGCCTGAACATGGTGTTCGTTATGGACAATCCATGACGAGCACAGAAGTCCAACAACAGAACACCACTCGGGTTCAGATCAGGGGGGCCGTTCCTCCCAACCACACCCCTCCAGGTCTCACTGTCATTGCCCACGTGAGCGTTGAAGTCCCCCAGCAGAACAAGGGAGTCCCCAGGAGGCGCACCCTCCAATACCCCCTCCAAGGACTCCAAAAAGGGTGGGTAATCTGCGCTGCCGTTTGGCGCATAGGCACAAACAACAGTCAGAGCCCGTCCCCCCACACGTAGGCGAAGGGAGGCTACCCTCTCGTTCACCGGGGTGAACCCCAACGTACAGGCACCAAGATGGGGGGCAACGAGTATGCCCACTCCTGCTCGGCGCCTCTCACCAGGGGCAACTCCAGAGTGGAAGAGTGTCCAACCCCTCTCAAGGAAACTGGTTCCAGAGCCAGAGCCATGCGTTGAGGTGAGTCCGACTATTTCTAGCCGGAACCTCTCAACCTCACACACTAGCTCAGGCTCCTTCCCCACCAGAGAGGTGACATTCCATGTCCCAATGGCCAGCTTCTGTAGCCGAGGATCAGACCGCCAGGGTCCCCGTCCTCGGCCACCACCCATTCCACAATGCACCCGACCCCTTTGGCCCCTCCCACAGGTGGTGAGCCCATGGGAAGGGGGACCCACGTCTCCTCTTCGGGCTGTGCCCGGCCGAGCTCCATGGGTAAAAGCCCGGCCACCAGGCGCTCGCCAACGTGCCCCTCCTCCGGGCCTGGCTCCAGAGTGGGGCCCCGGTGACCCGCGTCCGGGCGAGGGAACATTGTTTCCAGTGATTTGACTCATCATAAGGGGTCTTTGGGCTGCACTTTGTCTGGTCCCTCACCTAGGACCTGTCTGCCTTGGGTGACCCTACTAGGGGCATGAAGCCCCTGACAGCATAGCTCCTAGGATCATTGGGACACTCAAACCCCTCCACCACGGTAAGGTGGCAGCCCAGGGAGGGGCAGATTATTATAGTTATTATAATATTATAGTTAATATAGTTATTAACAGTAGTCGGCTGTGCACGTCCGCTGATGCAGTGGCTGCGGGTCCAGTTCAGCTTCAGGTGGGTTTCTGGCAGTCATCTATCTGGACGTTTTTGTACGTCTTTCAACTGGACGGTCAGCGTGCGATCAAACGGCCGTGAGCAGCTGGTGGTGATCCATGTTGGATCATCAGCCACGTCCGTTGATGCAATCAAAAGCCCGACGCTGACCCAGCCCGCCCATCCAGCGCATTATTTTAGCCCAGGTTAGAAAGGACAGCTCTAACCTACTTCCAGACCTGCGCCTCATGCACTATTTAAGCTTCTGCCAAACTTTCAGCCTACACTGGAGCAATTCTATTCCATGAAAACACTCACCTCGAAAACTACCAGCATTCACTATTCAAATCTCTCAGTCGCATATTGCTTGTTTTCCTTGTTTTCAGTGTTTTCAGTGTTCACATGTTGGAAGTATTCTTCACCACTGTGACCTCACAGCCACATCCCCCATCTGCTGCTCACATCACCTCTGGTCCTCTGTCATGACACAATATTTTTGCTCTTGTAAATTCGGTGAATTGGATTTCCCTCCTTCTTTATGTGGAGCTGATCAGAGCAGACAGCTGAAGAAAGCTTCAGTTTGGAAAAGCTTTCTATCTCATTTGTACGGGTTCAGCAGCTAGAGTAGCTGAATTTTCTTATATTGCTTTTTCTATTTTTATTTTGTCAATATGTAGCAAAGGACTTTTCTTTGCACTTGTATTGATGTCTTTGTTTTTCTTTATTGCCTTTAAGGTTATTCATGTTA
>JBBPBX010018213.1:0-12847 GCA_038048925.1 Garcialebias charrua | reverse complement strand
GTCAGAGAGTCTTTATTGTCATTTGCACCGCATGTGGTACATGTGATGAAAACGAGATTATGTACACGGGGTCCCAGTTACATCCAACAACAAATGCAAGAGAAAAACAGTAATAACATCTAGAATTAACTAAGAAAAACATCAACTAGTAATACACTAAGCCTAATATAGTGGAAAAACATCAAAACATCATAATACACTAAGCCTAATATAGTGGAAATAAACAGCAGCACGAACATGAGTTTGTATGAGCAGATGGTCACAGATGAACACAGCAACAAGAAAACAGATCAGCATCAGCATGATGTGATATTTTGCAGTGTTTATTTTTTATTTTATTTTTATTTATTCATGAGTCTAACAGCCTCAGGGTAGAAGCTGTTCCTCAGTCTAGTGGTTCTACACTTGATGCTCCTCAACCTCCGTCCTGAGGGGAGTGGGGCAAAGAGTGAGTGTGCTGGATGAGTGAGGTCTTTCATGATGCAGGTGGCTCTTTTCCTGCATCTGGAGGTGTAAATGTCTGTGATTGTGGGGAGACTGACTCCAACAGACTTCTGTGCAGCCTTCACCACTCTCTGCAGAGCTTTCCTCTCTTCAACTGTGCAGCCTCCATGCCACACGTTGATGCTGGAGCACAGGATGCTCTCCACTGCACACCTGTAGAAGGAGGTGAGGACTGGGCTGCTCAGACCAGCTCGTCTCAGCCGTCTGAGGAAGTAGAGTCTCTGATGACCTTTCTTGATCAGGCTGGTGGTGTTGTTGCTCCAGCTGAGGTTATCATTCATGTGTACACCCAAGTATTTGTAGCTGGAGACCACTTCCACTGCAGACCCGCCTATTTTCATATATTTGAACATACATCAATAATGTCAGGGAGACTACACAGCTGCAGAAAGAAAAGCTCTGCAGAGAGTGGTGAAGGCTACACAGAAATCTGTTGGAGTCAGCCTCCCCACCATAACAGACATCTACACCTCCAGATGCAGGAAGAGGGCCACCTGCATCATGAAGGGCCACACTTACCCACCACACTCACTTTTTGCTCCGCTCCCCTCATGCAGGAGGTTGAGGAGCATTAAGTGCACAACCCGTAGACTGAGGAACAGCTTCTACCCAGAGGCTGTTAAGACACATGAATCCCTAACCAGGATAATCAATGTGGGAAAAAAATCACTGTAACGACACTTGATTGTTGTCATGTGCTGCCGACTATCCATGCTGCTGATCTCATGCTGCTGATTTATTTTACGCTGCTGTGTTCATTCATACTCATCTGCTCACACAGACTCATGTTCGTGCTGCTGTTGTTCGGCGTATTGTTTTTGCACTATTAAGCATTTAGCGTATAAGTTTAGTATATTTTTTAGTTCATATCTTAGATCCTATTAACGTTTTTCTTTACAATTTATAGTTTTGTTGGATGTAACTGGGACCCCATGTACACAGTTTTATTCCACCACATGCACATATGATGCGAATGACAATAAAGGACATTGACCTTTACGTTGACCTAATGATTTCGTGAATCTCCACATATTTAAAGGTGTTTTCATTAAATCCATTAGACACAGCAGTGCAGAGAATTACACTAATTTTAACATTTAGTTTAAAAAAATTCCACCTCCAAGGCTCTAAACTCTTAGGTCAGCAGCTCTTGTGTCAATTAGATCTCAAGAGATGTGTTCCAGTAGAAGTGAGCCATATGTTGCTTTGTGATGGCAGCTTGTTTTTCACTGAATTTGCAGATGAAGATAAGTCCCCAAAGGTTTGGAGCATGTTTGCTTGTGTGTATCTGTGGGGGGTGCATGGGGGGGAAGAGTCAGAGGACTGAGCGATAGCGTGTGGTGGAGGAACACCACAGCTGGAGCGTTTACGCTGACCAGGACCGGGGAGGTTCACCCAGAGCAGAGCACAGCGTATGCCAAAGTTCCACATCTGTGACCATCTGCACAGTAAACTGGACTTCTCCTGGGAAATATGCCACAATATTTTCTTCAGACTCACCTGGGATGTGGCACATAGCATGCATGGGAACACTTTTATCTTAGATGACACAATCAGCTCCGAAAGTGATAAAGATTATGCCTGACCTTACTGTGGATCTGCAACTCACAAGAAATATTTGTGTTTTTTTATTTTAACAAACCTTACCTATTGTCACAGTTTGTTACTTTTAAGGTTATTTTTACTTATATACAATATTTCTATAGGCACAAACTTAAAAAAAAAAGATACAGTTTAATGTTGTAAAAGGGCTGAATGCATTACCAAAACCCCTTCACACTGCACTTTGTTGCAATTTTCAGCCAAACAAATAAGCACATTAAAAAAGGCTGGCTTATTCTGATAACTCGGTTGCTCAGTCAAAGCTGTGGTTGGTTTGTTTTGACCAAATGTTGGGTCAAAAAGCCTGACACACTGATTGAGTTGGAGATGAGTCATGTCGTTCTTCATAGTACAAATTTAAATCATAAATGAACAAATCCAACCTGACGGGACCTGTGCTTTATGCAGGGCTTAGTTTGTAAACAGATCAATGTCGGAACGAAAATAGTGGGTGGGCCGGCAAGGTGGGGGGTCTGGGGGTTCTTCCCCTATAAAGTTTTGAATAAAGTAGATGCCATTTCCTGCATTCTTGTGCATTTTAAAGGTATTGTGACATGATGTTGGAAATTTGCATATTTGTCACAACATATATATCTTATATCATTCAGCTCTGTTCGTTTTTGCAAAATAAATTATAAATATATTAAAATTTCATTCCAAGTTATGGTAGTTTTTTCTCTGTGTCACGCCCCTAAAAATCTGCGCACTTCCGCAAAACGTAATGTGACGTACCCGTGGGTAGCCGCTGCTCAACACGCATGTAAATAATAATGGCGGAGCATGTCGAACAAACACAACCTATTGTTAGTACATGAATGTGTAAAGGATTATGAGGAGGTCAATATTAATACTGACCTCTTTACCTTAATTAATTTACTTATTCAGATTGAATAGTAATTTCACGGATTCTTTTCTTTTTCAGTTTACCCAATATTTCTGTGATCTTTATGATGGATAAATAAACAGAGCTATAGAGTGACAATGGACACGTTAACTTAGCTTGATATGTCAAAGAGACACTATCATTTATTTAAAATGAATCAACTAAATTAACACCATTACACTTGATTGACATGATTTCACTTTCTTTCAAATTAATACGTCAGCACACTTAAATTTAACACAACAGACTTCAATATTGGATGTTAACATATTTAGTCTGTGGGCTCTTCAGCTTAAAATAGTTTCCAGCTTAGATTGAGAGGGAAAAGAATAGGAGGAAAGATTTAAGAAGAATTGGGAGGTTAAGAGAGGAAGTTTATCTTGCATTTATGAAACCAGATGACACTCTTCCGTACGCGTCCAGCTAAGATATCATCACACCTCCAGCAAGCAAACAGCTGCTCCTTTACCTTAAGACGTCCGCCTTGGTTCTGGCAAAGAGCTGTGATCAGCTTTGGACTGACGAGTCGTCGGTCCCGCAAGTCCAAGCTGGACTCCAGACGTGTTTACCTTGTCGGTGTCGGTGATACTCGCTTTCGTCGGCAGAAGCCGTGGCAATCGTGGTTTTTTGGCTCAAGATAAATTATTCCAGGAAGGAATAACAAAGTTTTGAGCTTACGCTCATTCGAAGTGGACTCATAACAGCAAGTTATCAGTCCCAGCTGGATGACGAAGGTCGTTAGCTCTTGACCAAGCGTACCACAGCCCTTTGGGAAGGTTCACATCTCTTTCGAAGCTCCCAGCAAACTCTGAAGCGTTTCCGCCCAGTTAGAACTTAAAAAGAGACTTAGAGAGGAGTTCACTTGCCTTATCAGACCCAAGGTTACAGCCAGCAGCAGAGAGAGATTTGTTTAGGAAAAGACACAGCAAGCTGGAGCCCTTTCATGAAAAACAACGGATTACTGTCTTCTGACTTTCTAAACAAAACCGTCCGGTCTCTGTGACCCGAGACTTCACCTTTAACACAGCAGTGAACACAGTAATACTCTTACAGAATAACACAGCTTAAAAGCACACATCATGAAAATGACAAAAGTTATTCTTTTGATCACATCAGCCTAAAATCAAAGATAGAAATAGTCTCTTTTGGTGACTATATTTATCAGATTACAGCTAAATGAATGATCTTGTAGTAAATGTCTTGCTTTACTGAGAGGTCAGTAAAGGTCATCACTGGACAGTTCAAAAACCTTAGTTTGACCCTGGGTAGGTCCATTACAAATGTATTAAAGCAATCGAAGGGTTATTATTCATCCTGTACAGTTATTGGACACTCAATCAATTAAAAAGTGATTTAGACACGGTTTATTTCATACACAGTAGCTAAGTGAGGATAGCTTCGTGATGTGGCTTCTTTGTTCTTGGGCTGAGCTAACAGAGGCCCGATCGCGTCTGAGATCTATCATTTTAAGACAGTAAATCATCCAAAACTCTCATTAATAAACCCTCCCTGAATAAAAAAACTTACTGATGTTACTTGATCGTGCAGACATAATTTAAAAATACATAAATAGCAACGTGTGTTTGCTCCTGTATCTCGGCTAGTGTGTTAGCAGCGAACAAACACAACCCATTGTTAGTACATAAATGTATTAAAGCAATCGAAGGGTTATTATTCATCAAATACAGTTATTGGACACTCGATCAATTGAAAAGTGATTTAGACACGGTTTACTGCAATGAGCTGTTGCTGAGAAGTTAGAGGAAAAACTGTGCGTGAGTATGATAAAGCTTGGGTAAGTTAATATTTATATGATTTAAAATAAAAATAAAATGATTTAGAGAGATTTAATTAAATGTAGTATAAAATAAATAAATAAAAAACGAAATAATTAAATGTAATATTGTTTAAAAGTCGTTAGTATTATTAAATACTATTAACTGATTTTTTCTCATCGAACAAGCTGGAAGAAGAAACTTTGCAAAGTCTGGAATTGTTTGTAGACGAGTGTTACGAAAGTGTTGTCATGGGAAAATCTAATGCTACTTCCGGTGCCGCTGCTAGCACCCCGAATGCTAAAAGGCACAGACACGGTAGTTTAGATAGCGCTTCTTCACCGTCTACTGATAGTTCGGGCTTTAAAGAGATCCTGGAGTCGATTGACGGGAAATTAACTAGCTTGGACGCTCGTTTAGCACTGGTGGAATTGCTACACAAGGAATTCCAAGACTTGAAAATTTCTTTGGAGTTCAGCCAGCAACAAGTAGCATCGCTCGCTAGTGAAAACCAGCAGCTGAGGGGAACGGTTAAAACGCTCACCGAAGAGGTATCACAGCTATCCGGTGATAATAGAAAATTTAAAGAATCTATACTGGAGATTCAATCCCGGAGCATGCGGGAAAACATGGTCTTCTCTGGAATCTCAGAGAAAACAGATGAAGACGTCGAAACCTCGGTTCGGGCCTTCATGCAGACTCAGCTGAAGTTGACGAGTGATGTGGTTAATTCCATCACTTTTCACAGAGTTCACCGCCTCGGAGGTAAGAAAGCTGGGGACACTAGGCCGCGGCCGATTGTAGCCAGATTTGAACACTATAAACAAAAAATGCAGGTAAAAAGCCGAGGTAGGGAACTACGTGACACCAATTTCAGTATGAATGATCAATTCCCTGCAGAGATTTTAAGCAGAAGGCGCGTTCTGTTCCCGATTAGGAAACAAAATTTAAATGAAGGTAGAAGAGCTGCAATCTCGGTGGACAAACTGTACATCAATGGTCAGCTGTTCAGAGACCCAGAGATTACTCCATGGCTATATTAGTCATCATTAAGGTAAGAATGATTTTCAGTTACTATTAATAATTAATATTATTAGCTAGATATCATTATTACTTACCAAATAAATGTAAAAAAATTTCAGCACAGCTCGATTGGTGGGTTACACAGACTGGTGGTACACGGTGGCATGGCAATTAATGTGGTAGGAGGGTTCTTTTTTTATTTTTTCTTCTATCTGTCATCTTCTAGTGTTCAGTGTGATTTCACTTTCTTTTCTTGTCTGTATTTTTCTAACTCAACATTTGTTAATACACAAGCACAAGGACTTATATACACTCGTATCTGCTTACACAAATACATGATAAAGGTACACATCACTGATTTATCGTTAAAAACAACACTTAGAATATTACTTAATGATATATAGTCAAACATCAAGGATTATGTGTTTACCTGGGTGTTTTATTATCTTCTATATCTGTGATAATGGTTGTGGTTTATCTATATTTTCACAGACACAAGTATGGGCACTTTAAGATTTGTCACATGGAATATTAATGGAGCCGGTAGCCAAGATAAAAAATATAGAATTTTTAACAAGATTAAAAGATTAAAGGCAGATGTTGTATTACTCCAAGAAATTCATAAATTGGCCTCAACTGTGGTTGAGCTAAAATCTTCAGAGTTTCCTAATGTATTCTCAGCCTGTTATAATTCAAGACAAAGAGGGGTGGCAATTTTAATACATAAAAATGTTGACTTCACAGTATTAGATCAATTTATAGATCCGAACGGTAGATATATAATATTAAAGTTATCTATATTTAGACAAAATTATTGTATTGTTAGCATATATGGACCGAATGTAGACGACGCTGCTTTTTTTCATGATTTTTTTTCCAATCTATCAAATCACATGGATTCCTCACTGGTGATGGGAGGTGATCTCAACTTTGGTTTAGATGACAAGATAGACAGACTGAATGCAGCGGGAACTCAACGCAGTTGGCAATCTATAAATATAGTTAAACAGTATATGAACGATTATGGACTTTGCGATGCATGGCGTTCTTTTCACCCTGATAGCAAAGAATATTCTTTCTTTTCACATGTGCATCACTCATATTCTCGTTTAGATTATTTTATAGTAAGCAATTCATTGATGGCAAACATTTCAGACACTGAGATACACCCTATTGCTATCAGCGATCATGCACCAGTTACTGTAAATATAGATTATAAAAGAATAACAACAAAAAATACAAGTTGGAGATTAAATACATCACTACTTCAAGAAGAAGAATTTTTGCAATATTTTAAAAAAGAATGGGCATCGTATTTAGAGTTTAATGACTTGCCAGGAACTTCAGCATGTACACTTTGGGAGGCTGGGAAAACAGTCATGAGAGGTAAAATAATATCCTATTCAACAAATAAAAAGAAAAAAGAAAATAAACGTATTGAGGAATTAGAGAAATCCATTAAACTATTAGAAGGTCTACAAGGAGAGGAAACACAGCAAAAGCTACGCAAATTAAAATTAGAACTAAATGAATATATTGATAAGAAAAATAAATTCTTGATACAAAGACTTAGATTAGATAATTTTGAGTACGGTAATAAATCAGGTAGCTTTTTAGCTAATCAACTCAAATTAAACAAAGAAAAAACATCTATTTATGGTATTAAAGATAAAGATGGAAATATAATTCATGATGAGGGAAAAGTAAACAATATTTTTAAAGATTTCTATAAAACTCTTTACACTCCACAAATAAATCCATCTAATAAGGATATTAATGAATTCTTGGAGAAAGTAACACTTCCTAAACTAGATATTAGTCAATCATCAAAACTAGACTCACCATTAACATCGGATGAGCTCCATGATGCAATTAAAAGCATGCCTAATAAGAAATCTCCAGGTCCTGATGGATATCCAGTAGAATTCTATAAAAAGTTCTGGGATATACTGGAACCGATATTTTATAGAGTGCTATTTGAGTCCGAAGAAAATGGTAGGCTACCAACACATATGAATTCAGCCAACATTAGTCTCTTATTAAAACCAGGCAAAGACCCAGTATTACCTACCAGTTATCGTCCAATCTCTCTTATTAATGTTGATGTTAAAATAATTTGTAAAGTCTTATCTAAAAGACTAGAGAAGATAACTCCTGTTATTATACATCCAGACCAAACCGGATTCATAAAAGGAAGACACTCAAACTCAAATACACGCAGATTATATAATATAATAGAGTATTCATATTTGAAAAATATTGAAACAGCTATTTTTTCATTAGATGCAGAAAAAGCATTTGATAGAGTTAATTGGAATTTCTTATTTGCTACCTTAAATAAATTTGGATTTGGGAATTACTTCATTAATTGGTTAAAAATATTATATAGTTCACCAACAGCGTGCGTCAGGACAAATAATCAATTATCTTCAAGCTTCTGTTTACAGAGGGGAACCAGGCAAGGTTGCCCACTTTCACCAGCATTATTTGCTATTTTTATTGAACCTTTAGCAGCAGCAATAAGGCAAAGTGCTGATATTAAAGGCATAAAGGGTAGAAACATAGAACATAAAATTAGTCTTTATGCTGACGATGTTTTGCTTTTTCTTGAGAACTCAGGAAACTCAATATCTAATGTTATCAAATTAATAAACTCGTTTTCAAAAGTTTCTGATTATTCTATAAACTGGACAAAGTCTACAGTTCTTCCAATAAATTGCGTGTTTAATAATTCTCTTAATGAAAAACTACAATCAGGTAACATTAAATATTTAGGTGTTAATATCTCTCCTAAATTGGAAGATTTAATAAAATTAAATCATATCCCACTATTAAAGAAAATTGAAGACGATCTTACTAGATGGAGATCTCTACCCATATCACTTATGGGAAGAGTTGCCTCAGTAAAAATGATGGTGCTGCCGAGAATAAATTATTTATTTACAATGATTCCAAATAAACCTGCAACTGAATGGTTTAAGTCACTAGACTCTTCTATATATAAATTCCTTTGGAAAAATAAAACTCCACGTATTAGTTTAAAAACATTACAGAAATCTAAAGACACCGGAGGATTAGAACTTCCAAACTTTTATTACTATTATTTAGCCAACAGGTTAAAATATATATCAAAGTGGTTAAAACCGAATGCACTAGATGAAACTTGGATAGATATAGAACAAACTTTATGTAATGATATTAGGATTTCAGATCTACCATTTATCAGTACAGTTTTAAAAAGACATGTCTGCTTTAAGAGCATCAATATTAGCTCATCTCTGATGGCATGGTGGGAGTATCTGAAAATGACAAAGTCTTCACTTCTCCCATGTACACATACACCTCTCTGGAACAATCCTGACATTCAACAAGAAAATAATATGTTAAATTTCCCAGGTTGGAGAATGAAAGGAATTGATTGTCTGGAACACATATTTGAGGGCATAGACTTTATTCCATTTAATAAATTAATAATACAATATGACATTGATAATAAATATTTCCTACAATACCAACAAATTAAGTCAATTGTAAAAAAGAAATTTAAGCTTAAAAAAACATTGTTGGAAACACCAACATGTGTGTTAGAGTTTATTAATTTTCAACCACCTAAATTATTATCTAAAATATACAAAAAATTATCTAGAATCGATGACTCGATAGCACTACCTGTTGAAAAATGGGAGTCAGATTTATCAATCAACTTCGAACAAAAAATTTGGTCTCAAGTATGTTCAAATACTTTTAAATTGACTAGAATCTCCAATTTACAATTAATACAATATAAGGTTCTCTATAGAGTACATTATACAGGTCAGCGGATGTTTAAGATGGGCTTTACAACATCTAACAACTGCTCACAGTGCATAAGTAATATACCTGATGATTATATTCACGCACTCTGGTTCTGTCCACCCGTTCAGAGGTTCTGGGTACAGGTATGTGAAGACTTGTCTAAATGTTTGAAAGTTAATATCCCACTCTCTCCATCTGTTTGCTTATTGGGTATCTTTGAAGATGTTATACTGGAAAAAAATACATCCTATATGCTTTTCACTGCCTTATGCATCGCAAAGAAAACCATACTCGTAAATTGGAAAAATAAAAATAATCTTAGCATTAATCAGTATAAAAATCTTCTGTTAGATCATATTAGTCTTGAAACAGCATCTGCCGACACATCGGATCAATCTATTTGGCATTCTTTGATCGGCTCCGTTACGTAGTGAGGGTGGGGGGTCTGGGATCTGGCCTTGTGGGGCATTGGGGCTGGTGGGGGGGGTTGGGGTTTGGGGCGCCGGGGGTTGGGGCTGCTTGGGCGGGGAGGACCCTGTCTTCGACCTGGGGAGGACCGGGGGGGTTCTGGGGGATGTCTGCTAGGGGCGGCATGCGGGCCCACGGGTGGTCGGTAGCGGCGGTCATGGGTCACCGGTCGGTGACCCGGCTGTGCTGGGGTGGTTTCGGGGCGGGTGCCGAGGGCTTGGGACTCTGGGGGCGAGTCATCCCCGGGCTTGGACCTGGTGGGGATCGGGGGGTCTTGGGCTCTGGCGGGCGGGTCGCCGGGTTATGGGCTGGCTGGCGCTCTGGTGCCCGGCTCTGGCCGGGGGCCCTCGGCTCGCTGGTGGGTTGGGGGTTCATGTGCTGGGGGGTTGGGTGTCTGGGGGTGTGACTGGTGGCCAATGGGAGGGGGCGGGCAAACCCAGCCTGGGTGTCTAATGTGTTATATGTTCTGAAAGTTATTAATATGAAGGGTGGGTGTAGTATTTCTTCTGGGGTGGGGACCAAGTGGATGTCCTTGATGATGGTCTTGGACTGTGCTTGACCGGAGAGCGGGCCCTGGTTGGGGCCTGTTCTCAGTGCTTCCTGGCTCTGTCGGCGGTTGGGCGGGCGCTCTTGGTAGTGTCGTCCTTGTGGGCTGACTTCGGTTCGCAGGGGTCGTGGCGGCCCTGGTGGGTGTGGGCTGTTGGTTCTGCTTTGGCGGCCCTCGGGGCCGGGTCCCTCTCTGGTCTTGGCTCAATGGCCTGGCGGTCGGAGAGGTGTTTCCACTACCTCGCTCCTTGGGTGGACCTTGGTGAACTGGGGGGGATACGCAGGGTCAGCGGGGGAGCTGACTCTCTGTGGGAGCACTGTTCCTGCAGATATTTTCTCCCCATCCCTCACCACGCACCTCCGCCCTCTTCATCTTAAATTAATACATGTAGGGAATTTGAGTCTCGGGTGTGCTACAATGGTTCTACATCTCTGTTGTACAGAGCACCTGGGACTCAATTTTATATACACTTTAGACATTCATTCATAAACATCTTCATAAAAGTCACATATAGGGAAGGAGTGAGCACATGGTTATGGGTGGCGGGATGACATCACTCTCGCCCCCATTCCTGTGCTCACTCAACATTATGCATTTAGACAATAAGGGCCTGGGTTAGAGTTGGAGTGGAGGGGAAACTGGTATAATGCCAGCCTTTGCTCCTTCTCTTTCCCTTTTAATTACACTTTAGAACAACACTCACCAACAGTACATTTGGGGACGGGGGTGTGTGTGTCGGGGTCTTGATTTGTTAATTTCGATTTTATTTATTTATGTATTTATTTATATATATATATATATTATTTATTTATTTTTCTCTTACCCCCCCCTGGTTGCCTGGCGGACATTCTGGGGTTGGGCTGTCAGGGGTTGTGCTGGGATGTGGGGGGGTTCGGGGCCTGTGGGTTCGCCGTGGGCGGGACTGGCAGTGCGCTCCCCCTGGGGCTGCTTGGACTGGGGTGTCCTGTCCTGTCGGCAGGGCGCGGGATGGGCCGGATCTTGGATATCTGCTACTCTCCACCCCAGAATGAATGGGCCTACCTCCTGGGTTTGGATGTGGGCTGCCCCACGCAGGGAGCAGGTACATGTCTTGGACCTAGGGGGTATAGAGTGTGCATCGGGATTATGAATGGAACATGTCGTTATTGTTTGTCTTTGTGTGACTGAGGGTGAGGATGAGGGTGGGTCTGAATGAGTATATCTGTGTATGAATGTTTAAGTGTCAGGCTGGGTTTTGGACTGCCCCCTCTCTGATACTTCCGAGGCTACTTAGTGTCGCGCTCCTGCCACGTGGCCCCCCCTGGTAGGTGTTCCCTTGCCTGCGGGCGTGCTTGGGGCCCTCACTATCTGGGGTTGGGCGCTTGGGCGTTTGTCGGCTCGGCCTGGTGGCTGCCTGGTGGGGCTCGTGCCCTCTGGTCCGGTCGGGTCTGGGCCCGAGGGGTGGGCGTCCCCGGTGCCCGAGCCTCGGTGACCGGCCCTGGGGCTACGTCGGCGCAGCGGGCTCCGGCGGGGGCCTGTGAATTTGTCGCGGGCGACACCGGGGGGTCATTGTATGTGGTCGCTGGTAGGGGTTCGTCCAGTTCTTCCCCTTGGTAGGATCTGGGGAGTGGGCTAGTGGCTCGTCCTGTTCGGGCAGTCCTGGGGACTCTGGGCTCGGGGTCCTTCCTGGGGTCTTGGGCTTTGATCGCTCCTTCGTCTGCCTCGGGCTTTGGGGGGACGGATCTCTGATGCTTCACAGTCGCTACTAAATGTTCTATTGGAGGAACCTTATACACTTATGCATGCTCACAACCACACACAAATGGATGCAGGGATGTATATATATATATATATATGCAGATATGTAGATGGGTATATAAATGAATATAAAAGTATATGTATGTATACTACTGTATATATATATCTGTAGATATGTAGATGGGTATATATATAAATGAATATAAAAGTATATGTATGTATACTACTGTATATATATATTTGTAGATATGGGTATGTGTATTTATAGAATTCTACTGCAAGCTCATGAATATTATTAGTCTTTATGCATGTATGTTCCATTGTTGTGTTCTGTCATGTGCTTTGCAGGATTGTGGACGGAGGTTGGGTGTGTTTGCCTTGTGCTCTTTTGGTTGATAATTGTTGATTTGTTGTCTTACTTTCTCTTTTCTTTCTTTCTCTCTTAAAAAAAAATAAATAAATAAATAATATATATATATAAATAAATAAATAAAAAAAAATAAAAAAATAAAT
>JBBPBX010018212.1:33205-45888 GCA_038048925.1 Garcialebias charrua | reverse complement strand
TTAAGCCACGCCCCCTCACAACAGGAAGTGTACAGTTGTACATTGAACGTCCCGATCGGACACCTGTTACCTAATCAGCGTGACGGTGTGTCCAGTGACCGAAGACATGTTGCTGTAACAAGCTTTCCAACACTGACCGTTTTGGGTGGAGCATGTGGGCGTGGCGACGTGGCGAATCAGACGTAACGCCGTCACAATACGTTTGGCCTTTTGGGGGCTTTATCATATCCCAAAACTCACCAAATTTGGCGGACTCATCAGGACTGGTGAACGATTACATATTTTGGGGGCGTAGCCAAAATTGCAAAAGAAGCGGCTCAAGAGCGCCACCTAGAAAATTTCAAACTACCCTCCGCATTGGCCTTAGTTTCACGTAGGATCATGAAATTTGGTACACTTGTCCAATTCACCAAGACGCACAGAAAACCCTCTGGCATCAACGTTGTACGATAAATGGGAAGGCGGCCATTTTGGAATGTGGACCAAATGGTGCGTGCATTGCATGTCATCCGATTGGTACAGTTCTTGGAGAAGTGACCACTATTTAGACAGCCAAAACATAGTTTTTCACCTTGAATGAACTTGACTCTCTCAGTAACTGGTTTCTCAGTGAACTTACGACATTTGTGTAAGCTGTGTCCTGCTCTTTTACAATACACACAAGAGATCATGCTTCTTTCTGTAGAGTTAGTTGTAAATATTTTCGCTGTATCTTGCTTCTTATGAATGAGTGTAAGTTGAGGTTTTGTCTTTGGTTTGTCAAAGTCACTTTGTCTTATAGCTTGGAATGATGTAATGGGATTACATGCAATACTTGCCTCCATTGAAAGGAATGTTACAAAGTAACTGAAACGTGGGAACTGTTTGTGCTCCAGCTGGTACACTGTAGCCTTCCGGTTCCATCTGTTGCTTAACCAGTCTGGCAGTTTAGCAGCAAGTCTTTGATTCTCTATTCCATCATTGAGGATGTTCAGATTATCATTGGTAGCCATTGCAGATTGGCAGCTTTGTAAGAAATCCACAAACTTTCTTAATTCTGCACTGTCTTTACCTTGGAGCTTTGGCCATGTATGCAGCTTGTCCCTGAAGGCCTTAGCAATGACAAAAGGCTCTCCATAACGTTCATTGAGCATATTCCATGCTGCCATATAAGAGTCTTCAGAGCCAATCAGAAAATAGCCATCTAAGGCTTCTTTAACACACCCACTTACATACTTCTGTAGGAAAAATATCTTTTCTGCTGTGGGAATGTTCTTTCTCTCTATTAGAGTCTCAAAAGATGCTTTCCAATGTTTAAACTTAAGTGGATCCCCACAAAATACTGAGGGCTCTGGAATCGGTAGCCTATTAGCTGACATGGCTTCTGCTAAAACCTTTACAAGCTCACCTGTGCTCTCGTGAATGACATTTAGCTGTTGTGGTGGTTGTGTGGGTTGATTAGCAGTGTCTTTGAACTCAGTTACCTGTATGTTTGCAGGATTCGGACTGATGCTTTCTTGCTTCACTGAAAAGTAGTCTTCTTCATAAACTTGTAATTTTGCCTTTGCTGCATTGAGTTTTTTCAGAATTTCCAGTCTTTCAATTTCCTTTTTTAAGTCCTCGACTGACTTTCCCCTTGCAGCACTTTCCGCTTGTTGTCTCTTGATCACAGCCGCCTTCTCCTTTTCTCTTTTTAACTTGCGTTCAGTTTCCTCTCTTTCTTCTAGATGGCGTTGTGACATTGCAGCAGCTTCTTGTTCTGCAATTATGCGTTTGTTTTCTTCTTCTATGGTTTGCATTTTTCCTCTAAATTTCTCTTGTTCAGCCATTATCTTAAGCACGGCCTTTGTGGCTTCATACTCTGCCATAGCTTCTTGTCTTTTGGTGGAGGAGCCATTAGAAATAACTGTACTGGCCTTAAACGGATTATAAACTGAGACAGTATCTGAGCTAGAAGATGTAAATACAGAACTAGCATCAGGCCAAACAATCTCCTCCTTATTTATTCCCTCAACATAACATTGGATGTTTTGGAAAACTACCTTAGTCACTGATATGCCTTTGTCTAACTTGGAACGCACATCATGGGGTGGTCCATCTATTGCTCTGTATTGATCATAAATATCGTTAAGAGCATCTAGTTCTCTTTGCACAATGTCCATATGACCTTCAAGAATGTCAACTGGATCTCCTTTTATAACAGATTTTTTAGCAACCTTGATTAATGCCTTCCATCTGTCATAAGTACTTTCAAAATGACGTTGCAACCCCTGTAGTTTTTCTTTATGAAATTGTCTTCCTTTTCCTGTGTCATTTGTTTCTGACATTTTGTTTTACTTGAACTGTTATGGACTTTTACTCGATGAAATCTCTTTTTAACTTAACTTAAATTATGAGCTTTGTTGCATTACTTCCCTTCTTGTTATCTTGTTGTGGTGCTGTTGTCAAGCTTCACACAGTTCCTTGTTGTTACTCCTTCCTTGTGTCACTTTCCAAACATGAACTTAAATGTCTGGCTTCTGGACGTCTTTATGAAGAAGCAGCAGTTGAACATGTGACCGTTAACATTTGCAGCCATTGGTCTTTGGTGCAATGACGCAATGTCGCCACCAGAGGTCAGGGCGTTCATGCAGCTCCGTTCCTTTTCTTTGTCATTGAGTTCGACTGTCACTTCCACCTCTTCTTTACAGCATTAATGAATTCGTTGAACTGCTAGTGTGTAGTCAGTTTTAATGTAAATCTTCTTATTACACTTCACTTTCGTTGTCACCAACACTACCGTTGAACTCGCTGGCTGACCCTTCCTTTTGAGGTAGAAATGAGAGTAATAAAGAACTTCTTAAACTTAAATTACTTTTGTACAGCTACTTGCTAATATCATGTCTTCATAGCAGTACGGTACAACTTCTTTCTTTGGTTGCCTAGCAACATGCTGGAAAGCACTTCCTACATTTGCCTTTCAAAATAAGAGTCATAACAAAAGAATGTGCATAATACAAAATAAGACATGTAAACTAAAACTATGGCAGTAAAACATACAATAAAGTTGTTTTGTTCATGAAGTCGATTAGCTTGTTTTGTCGAATTTAGTTTATTTTTATTATTATTATTATTATTTATTTTTCTTTGTTTTTTTATTTTATTTATTTTATTATTATTATTATTTATTTTTTATGTTTTATTTTTTGTCTATTATCCAAATCCACACTCCAGTCCAGTTGGTGGCGGTAATGCGCTTAAAATGAGTTCGCCAACCGCCAATAAACTCAATAGAAGCAGAAGAAGAAGAAGAAGAAGAAGAAGAAGAAGAAGAAGAAGAAGAAGAAGAAGAAGAAGAAGCTCAGTTCGAGCTCTTATTTTGAAGAGCATCAGCTAACGGAAGTGATGTTCTCCCAGCACCGGAAGTTGCTCAGTTCTGACGTCAGTGTTTGTTGTTGTGCTCCGTAGCTACGAGCTGAAGGCCTTTTCTCTCGACTGCTGCTCAAATGAGTTGAAGTGAACGTTAAATTGAGCTGTAACATCTGTAAATGTTGCTGACCGGAAGTGAACAGATGTGGAGACAGCGGCTCAAACAGCTGGAAGCAGAGGAAGAAGAAAAGTCTGAGGATTTTGGAAGTAGAGCTGCAGCTCAGGAACAAACGGAGCAAGACACATGTTAGATGCTGTTTTCAGTCCCAACCATCAACTGCATCTTTTAGGTTTGTGTCTTTATTCTTTCTCTCGAGTGACTTTGTTACAAGTTAGTAGCAGTTTTCTGGAAGATAAAGGAGTTACTTCTTACTCTCTGTGCTGATCCGAAACAAACAAAGAGTGAACGACTCAAGTGAACCGAGTTACTTTAGTGACTCATTCTCGAAGTCGACGTGATGTCACGCATCACGTGATTTCAACATCAGGTTGCGTTGTGGGGGTAAACTGCGGTTCAGACCATTGGAATTCGTTTTGTTCAGAGGCTCTGGTTTTGTTTGCTAGTAAAGTCGAATCGAATATTTTTGTGTAGCACACATCTTTGGAAGGATGTCTTATGAATACGAAGACAGTTTACTACCAGAGATGCGCGACAGCGGGACAGTATGAAACTGAAACTGTCTGGACTCCAAAAATGTCCGTATAAACTACCGGTTGATATGTGGGTAAATAATAATAATATATACAGTATTTGTACCTCTTTATTTTATCTTTTTTAATGTTCTGATTTATTTGCACAACGGGAGCTGCAAAATTATTTTATTGTTCATTATCTAACAGCAGTTAAGACTTATAAACACACATGGTTAACTTGCAAACACTGTGGTTATGTGCAATAAGGTTATGTGCAATAATGGCCACCTGACTTTTTGATATGGCTGATACTGTTGTTTTTACTGTATTTTTTATCTATTTTTATTCAATTTTTACCTCTGTATTTTATCTTTCTTAATGTTCTGATGTATTTGCACAACGGGAGCTGCAAAATTATGTTGTTCATTGTCTGTGGACCGCACAATGAAAGACTGCAGTGTATTTTTCAGTGCAACAATAACAATAAAAATTGTTTTCTCTAATTGTTGGTTCTTTATCATCTTGTTTGTTAGCTGTTGTATACAAGCAAAAGTTAATTAAGTCTCACAGTGTTGCAGAACAAGTATGTTTGTCAAAGTCTGAAGCAAAGACGCACATTCAATACTGTTAATGACACCTTTAAGCTTGTTTAAACTTCATGTCAGTGGTAGAACTAATATTTTTAAAAGTTTTTCATACTGAAACTGAATATGCAAAAATGTTCACATAAAAAAGGGAAACAGCACAACATAAATGATGGTTTCGTCCTATTTTTAATGTTTATTACTCATTGTATTAAAGACAGACAATTTTTTTTTCATAATTTGTATCCTATCTAAGCATTTCAGTTTTAAAACAGCTCTTTCACATGCCACCGAAAATACAAATCAAATCAAAGGATTGCAGAAGAATAAAAAATATTATGACACTATTTTCAGAAAGTATTACTTTCTACAATAATTATCAAATAAACAAACTAAAATTTGAACTTTACAAATGAAACACTATCATACCATATATACAACTGTAGGCTCAATTGGTCAATATTTTTAAAACAAAGCCAACAGGTTAACTGCATGCAGCAGTACTATTGTCTAAAAACAATCCCTTGTCCCAGGTTTGTCAGTGATGCACAAACAGTCAGAATTTTGTCACAGCTTGACAGTGGGCAATCCATACTTTCGTCTTTGCAACTCTGTATGCAGCGAACAGGTAAAGAACCTTTCAGGATACCAAAACGGTTCTTCATCAGTCCAATCACTCGCTCCACATGTATCCTGACAGGAACCTTCAGAAGAGCAGGAACCTTCAGTGGAGCAGGAACCTTCAGTGGAGCAGGAGAGATGAAATTTTTTGTGAAACTTCAACTTCTTTTGCAGACAGTTGTGTTTTGCCCCTAGTAAATGCTGGTGTCAGGAGCTCTGCGCTGCACAGTGTGGCAAAGTCAATCAATGAATTGTTGACATGCGTGTCATCTTCCGACGGCTGTTGTGAAGCCAAATGATGTGTTGGGGATGCTGTGGATCTCTCTGGCATGGAAAGCTTTCTTCGTGCTTTGGGCGTTACTGCTATTGGAAAAAGAGGAGAAATATTTTAATCATGTTAGCAGTAACACACAGTACTTTAATATTTCTGACACACACATGAACACAATATTAGAACTTTCTTTGTTTTAGGTTTCAGGTTTTCCTCACTGTTTAGGTTATCTGTTATGAAGATATATATATTAAGTTACGTATTCCCTTAGTAAATTAAATCATTACATACCTGGTTTCTTGGCCCTCCGAGCAGCTCTTTCATATCGTGCAACCTTTAGGGAAGGTTTGTTAGCTGCAACTTCAACTGACTCTGGGCGCTGAGGGAAGATGGATGGAACATAGTCTGGATGGGACTGGACATTTACTTTCCGTCCTAAAGAACAAAGACTAGAATTACAACAGTCTCAGAAAAGGTGTATTTTTATTTGACTCAACACTGGCCGGGCAAGTGCATGTTTAATCAATTACTGTACAGTGCTAACAACTGTTATAAATGACCTCTATTTTCTTTTTTATGTTTCTAAAAGCAATACTAATACGTACCGGTAATAAAATGTGCCGAACACACATACGTGTGCTTGCTTCGTGGTGATCAAAGCTTTGCAGGATTTACAGATCCATCTGGTTTTTGGATGCCTCTGTTGACTGCAGCTTTCAATTTCTCCCTTCTCGCTCCTGATGTAGGAAAAATGAAGTAGTTTCTATCGGGATGTTTTTTTATGTGCGAAATGCAGTCCTTAACGCAGCAACTTTTCACCATTTTACCAATTTCACCCGCCGAAGCACTCGTTTGTTTGCCCCAAAACAAAGATGTCTGCCAACAGTCACGTGACAAAGTACCCGGCTGTTCGACTTCGAGAATAAAGAAACACGACAAACTTCAGTTTAAAAGTAGGGCAGCACAGGTAATTTGTCAGAGTTCGAGTTCAGCTGACTGTTCTGGTTCAAATTTATTATATGGACATGTTCCATGGGTTCCGTGTTATTTTATTTATTTATTTTTTTGCATGCATTTTGTTAAGAGCTCAAATGGGACAGTGTTTACAGCCCCCTCCTCATTTTATCAGGACATTTTTTTCATCATAACATTAAAAGCAAGACTAGTTCCACATGTTTTGTTTTAATGTTGATTGTGAAGCAGTTTGTAATCTTTATATCTTGAAAGCTGATGTATAAAGTTTCATTTACTAAACTATTTTAGATGTGAAACATTCCTAAAAAGATGAGAGCACCTCTCCTAATGTACAGTCATATTCAACAAATGTAGTATTCACAAAAGTTCATTAATTTCAATAGCTTAATTTACTAAATATTTTTTTTTAATTTCATTTATTTTTGTAATAAAAATGACTGAGGTTTTCAAGTCTTTATTTCTGTTAATGATTTTGCTTGCAGCTGTGAAAACACGACATCTAAGATTAGAATATTGGTATACTGATCAATCTCACAAACCAGCCCCATCATAAAGCATATGCTAATTTGTTGATGACTGTAAATGACTTCCCGTGCTGTAAACATGAGTTCCATTTGATCATAGTATTTTTCACTGTTTTAAGGAGGGCACTCCATTTCATGCCAACAGTTTGAAAGAAAACCTTAACAAAATGTGTAATATGATCTGTCAACAGGTAGTCCTCAAGAGATTCCGTTCCTGTTGTAATGGTGACGTGCAGTTGTTCCTGTGTGGCTGGTTCTGGATTTCACAGGGTGCAAAACCAGGTCCAGTTGGCAAGATGGTGGCCTGGGTCGACTGTGTAAAGGAGGATTACGGTAAATAATACTGGCAATATATAATTTTCATGTCTTGCTACCATACATATATTTTAGCCCCGAGTTAAATACATCTGTGTGATGTTTTATTCAAAGGAGTACGGATACCCTCTTCAGAGGAATGACTGGCTCTCTTCCTGACCTGTCTGCTTCGAGTGGCAGAGGTATACTGTACTGCGATTTGGACACATCATCTGTCACCAACCGAGAGTGTCTGGCAGCGACTGGATGGAAGATCAAAAAATAATCAGACAGAACTGTGATCACTTCTATTTTATGTTTTTGAATAGGTTGTGTGCTGTAGATACTATGAAATTCAAAAGAAAAAAAAAGACACTTTGTTTTATTACAATTTATCATTTGAAGAATTTGTTTGTTCTGATTTGTTTTACACAAAATAAATGAATTTCAAGTTGCACTAAGGTCAGCTCTGGCCTGTAATTTAGTTTGTTTAGCTTGCCCGTGTTTTTTCATAAAAGCAAGTGAAATGTGAAAAACAAGAAATGTTTATTTGTCTTCACATTTATTCATGAAATTTGATAACATGCAATCAGTTCATAACAATAAAAATACATTTAAATGCAGAAATTCTTTCCCTTAGCCCATGCACTGACGAGGTTTATTTTGATAATTAACCAGGCAAGCCACTGTAAAAAGTTCATTAAATATGTAAAAAAAGCTAAGTCTGGTCCTCTGGACATTCAAAAAACTGTCTACAGTATTTGTTTTTTGAATGTCCAGAGGACCAGACTTAGCTTTTTTTTTTAAATATTTTTCTACCTGGAGCATGCATCAGGGTAAGTTCATTAATACTTCAAACAATTGATAGTGGGATATCAATTGTTGATATCACGCTATCAACAATGTTATGCATATATACACATAATATATGTATACACATATATTATGTGTATATACACATGTGTATATGCACATAATATATATGTATATATACACTTACATCTGTATATATACTGTACACATAATATATATGTATACACATATTGTGTATATACACATATATGTGCATATACACAATATATATGTTTATATACATGTGTATATAAACATAATATATATGTGTATATACACATACATCTGTATATATACACATAATATATATGTATACACGTATATATTGTGTGTATATACACATATATGTGCATATACTGTACACATAATATATGTTTATATTCACATACATGTGTATATACACATAATATATATGTGTATATACACATACATGTGTATATAGGAAATCCTTTCGGATTGCACGCTCAATGTGAACTCGCAGACGTGCAATTTTCTGTCTGGAGGATCCTCCGTGGAAAATGAAAAGAATCCGAAAAAAAAAAAAAATCCGAAAGAAAAAGTCCGTGGAAATTTAAAAGACCATTACATCAGCATGCTTAGGGACACAGCAGTGTTCGTGATAATGTTTAACTTGCTTCTGAAACGCGAGTTTCTCTTTTCTAGCTGTCTAGTTCCTCAAAGCGGAAGTTAGCGAGCCGAGCGGATGCGACGTCAGCGCCGCAGACTTCTCGTGAGTCAAATACTTTATTCTGTGATTTAGTTCCAAGCTGCTGCTGCCAGAGGCTTGTAACACTGCAGCTTCTTGTCTGTGGAGAGGAAGTTAGTTCACTCTGTTAGCATCTGTAGCTGTTAGCATCTGTGGTTGTTAACATGTGTAGCTGTTAGCATCTGTAGCTGTTAACATGTGTAGCTCTTAGCATGTGTAGCTGTTAACATGTGTAGCTGTTAGCATGTGTAGCTGTTAACATGTGTAGCTGTTAACATCTGTGGTTGTTAACATGTGTAGCTGTTAGCATCTGCAGCTGTTAGCATGTGTAGCTGTTAGCATTGAGCTGTTAGCATGTGTAGCTGTTAGCATGTGTAGCTGTTAGCATCTGTAGCTGTTAGCATCTGTAGCTGTTAGCATGTGTAGCTGTTAGCAGCTACGTCTCGTTGTCTCGTGCTTGGATAATCTAGTCTCGTGACTGTGTGTGTGTTTTTCTGTGTAGGAGCAGGAGCTTCACGTCAGACCTCCACCAACCACATGTTTGTTCTCTAACAGGTATGGTTGTAATTTCTAGTAAAATTGTTCAATACAGTATTATACTTCGATCCAGCAGCCTCCACTTCTAAAAGTCAGCGCTCACGCGGTTTGGTTGTGCACGCGCTTGCGAGGTTCTTTCAAAATAAAAGCTGATCTGTGTCTTGTTGGTACAAACTGTACATAAAACACATGTTAGCACTGGAAGCTGTAATTCATTCAGCGATTGCAAGCTCATAGGAATGTGGACAGTACATCTGTCCTACTGTATTTCAAGGACAGAGTTCTACCTGATAAAGTGATGATCGGTTACATGAGCCTTAATGTAAGGGCTTATATTCCACCACATCTCAGATGTTATAAATGTCAAAGATATGGACATATCAATCAGCTTTATTTATATAGCACATTTTAAAAACCGCAGGGTTAGCCAAAGTGCTGTACAGTAAAACAAAGATAGCTAACTAAAACGATTAAAAAAACAAAACAAAAGCAGCATACAAAAATAAAAATACATATACCAGTCTCACTGCAGGTGGGTTAAAATGCCATAAAAGAACAAGATCACGTGTTAAAAGCCAATGTATAAAAGTGTGTTTTTAAAAGGGATTTAAAAACAGGAAGAGAGGAGGCCTGTCTGACACTCAGTGGTAAGTTGTTCCACAACCTGGGAGCAGCGACAGAAAACGCTCTGTCACCTCTGAACTTCAGCCTAGTTTTGGGCACTGTCAGCAGCAACTGATCAGCTGATCTTAGAGATCGGGGAGGACAGTAGGGCTGAAGCAGCTCATATTGCAAAGGTTTTTAAAGGGAAACAGAGATGTAGATGTGGAGGGGACCAATCATATGGTGAGTGTGGAAATAATCCTGTCAAATGTAACTGTGGAGGAAGTCACATTGCAGCATACGCAGGATACATGGTGAGAAAAGAGGCAGCTGAAATTCAAAAAGTTAAAACTGATAAGAAAATTACTTATGCTGCTGATAAGAAAATTACTTATGCTGAAGCAGTGAAAGAGGTGAAAAATAATGATATTGCTTCAAAAAAAAAAATGAAAAAATAAGAGTGGCAGATAATAATCAATGGCCCTCATGCACGAACATGTTCGTATTTTTATCCTAAATTTCTCCTACTTTTGTTCGTACGAACATGCCACGTCAGATTCAACAAAGTCTTCTATCCTCAGGAAAAGTGTGTAAATGGCTGCGCAAATATGATGAATCCCACCTGTTCTATCAACCTGCGCGTGCACGCGGAGAGGTTATTTACATAATTCCCACCCCTCGAAACACCATATAAGGCTACGTTTCCTGCCTCAGAGGCAAAACGTGTTCGTTCATAAAATGACAGCGAAAAGTAAAAAAGAAGAACTCTACCGGTGCGGAGATTGAAGTTCTGCTCTCCTTGATCGAGAAAAGTAAATCTGTCCTTATTAGCAGCGTCACTCATGGGAGTAAATGACCAACTAATGCCAAAGAATGTTTGTTTATAATAAATGTGGACCTTAAAATATACACGTGTCCTGGTGGCTAACTGGTTAAAGCATTGCACCGCTTATCGAGATTTCGTGGGTTCGATTCCCACAAGGTATGCCTATTTTTTTTCCTTCCTTCTTTAGATTATTTATTCATTCCAGATTAAAAAGACTTTATGCTTCATTTCTTGTTGTATTGTAAATAGTTTTCTTGTGTTTTTTAAATTTGATTTGATTTGATGTTTATTCATTCATTTTAAAAGAACAATACAAGACAGTTTCATCAGATACAAGATTACAAGTAGGATAAAATGAAGGGAGCAGAAAGAAGATGAAATCTTATTATATCTGCCCCTATTTCACAGTTTGTTCAACCAATGATAACTTTCAAGCAACATCACAGAATGAATAGTTCTACTTTAAATCTGGAATGAATTAAAAGGAGAAAAAAAAACGTTGTCCCATGTGGGACTCGAACCCATAAAGTTCTGCACTGCGACGCAACGCTTTACTGATTGAGCTATCTGACAGCTATGACTGCAACAGGAGGAGGTCAATGTAAAGTCTGCGTTACCGAAGTCTGCGTTACCGAGACAAATTAAACTTAAATTAATTCATAATTTAAGTTGGTTTCAGTTTGAGATCTTCATATTGATATTGTAGTGTTAGAAAACGGCATTGATAACAAATTGATTTTAATTTAAATACTTTAATCCGTTAGTCATTATTACATTTAAAATTATAATTCGACTTCAAACAGAACCTATTGTCAAGAACAATTGTGGTGCGTGACTTTTTTAAACTCTAAATATTTTCTAAATAACGAAATATGAAGTTATTAGTGGAGAAATTCCGTCTGGATGACAGCAGACTGACGCTCCTAAAATATACGACAGGTCCGGACCACTCGTAAATTTTGTTCGTATCTGAAAAAAATCGTAGGATACGAAAACATTGTTGAATGCCACAAATGATCCTAAATCACTCGTACGCACAGTTTAAGAACAAATCTGTGCGTACGAACGGTTCGTGCATGAGGGCCAATGTAATATCACATTAGAAAAATTGATTCCCTTTCTAGCATATCTCAAATTGCTCAGAACAAGCAAGAACTAAAACTGAAAAAATAAAAATCATAGTAAAAGCAGCTACAAAATTGTTTAATGTCAAAGATTTATCTTGGGAAAAAAATCCATGATGAACTTAGACATGGTGAAGGATCATCTGAAACTGAGGCTTCTCAAATTATCACATAATTCTAATATTACAATGGAACGCTCACAGTCTAATAGCAAATGGTCAAGAATTTAAAAGATTTATTAAAGGGGACCAAATGTAGGATATATCATTTTTTGTGGTTTATTTGTGGGCTATCCAGACCATTTTCAGTCAATTTTATACACAAAATAATGCTTAGATAATAAAATATCCCCTTTCTAATTCTGCCAAATTTCACTTCCGTTCTAAACGACCGGTTTATGAATAATGAGGTCTGAAAGCCACGCCCTACAAAGACCTATTTACATTAACTACGCCCTCTGTAACAGCCAGTATCTCTAATATGTTGTTATTTTAAAATTAGCTCTTTTTTATTACTCATTTGACTTACTGTTAGTGCTAGTAGCTTAAAGATCCACTGACGTGATTTTTCTACTATTCATCAAATTGCTCAAAATATATATATTTTATCATTTAAATATGTTAGTTTTTGCAAACAAAATGATAAATCACTTTAATTTTGCTTTAAAAGTGATTTTGAACTTCAAGCTGTGTTTAATCGTGGGAAATCCGTTTACACCCGAACGCACCATCTGTGATGTAATGTCC
>JBBPBX010018212.1:0-23112 GCA_038048925.1 Garcialebias charrua | reverse complement strand
AAACATCACAGTGAATGGTGGGAACAGGCCAAGCAAATAATCAAAAACATCACAGTGAAGTACAGCAAACAGAAAAAAATGGAGAGAAACAAAGACTGAACACAATCTGAGACAACAACTGAACATAGAACTAGACCTTTTAGAAAAAGATGCAACAAAAGACATTACAAACTATCCACCTTATTCCTGAGGGTGTCACTGTAGAAGCGATTATGGGACTTACTTCCGTTTTGACCCCGGAAGTAGAATTTCTGCATTGGCTCCTCGTTGTTTACTTGCTAATCTGCGCGCATTGTAGAAGTTCTGTTAAAGTTCTGTTTTCTGTTATTTTGAGCTAATATTGTCACGAAGATGTGGGAGTGGTGGCGCAGAGGTTAAGAAGGTGCGCTTGTGATCGGAAGATCGCCGGTTCAAGCCCCGGTACCGACAACATCAAAGATGTGGGTGGGATAAGTGAAGCGGTCACACCTGTCTCCACCCTCATCTGCCCCACTCTGGGCCCTTGAGCAAGGCCCTTAACCCACACCATCTGCTCCCCCGGGAACCCTAGATATCAGCTCTCTACTCCACACAGAGGGCTGTGGTTGCTCGGTGGTCTGTGGTTGTGTCAGGAAGGGCATCCGGCGTAAAAACAACTGCCAAATCTTCGTGCGACTAGATCGCTGTGGTGACCCCTAACGCAGGGAAAAAGCCGAAAGAAGAAGAAGAAAAAAAAAAAAAAATTGTCACGAAGATATCCTTGAGGAGCTCGGGTACCTGTACTGTAGATCTATAAATAAACATATATAAATACCTGGAGCTCGGGTAATCAGACGAAGCTGAATTTGTGGCTGCAACTAGTGTGTGTTGAACATGCTCCGAAAACAAAAACCTGCATCCTTCTTTGTGGCTGGGCTACGAGAAACCACCTGAAAAAAGACACTGTATCCTCCACAGGATCGAGAACACCAGGTATGATTTAAGAGACAGCTTTTAGTGTTATGATTTTATGTAGTCAGTGATTAAATGATACTAATATTTTCGTTCATAACTGGCAAATAAACACACGCACCTATATATGTATGCTGTGTGTGTGTTTATTTATATATATATATATATATATATATATATATATATATATATATATATATATATATATATATATATAAATAATATAGGTGTGTGTTGTGTTTATTTATATATATATAATATAGGTGTGTGTGTGTGCTCATTTATATATATATATATATAGATGTGTGTTTATATATATAATATAGGCGTGTGTGTTTATTTATAGATCTATATATATAATATAGGTGTGTGCGTGGGTTTCTTTTATATAGGTGTGTGTGTGAATTTATTTATATATATATATATGTGTGTGTGTTTAGTGTTTAGTTATACAGTATATATAATCTAGGTGTGTGTGTTTGTGTGTGTTCATAAATGAACCCTAACGTTTGTATACTGTACTTTTACTTTCCTCCTTTCTGTTATATTTCTGCATAAGGTGAGTTCCAGGGATGGATGGATGACGCTCCAGTTGGTCCAGGGATGGATGACGCTCCAGTTGGTCCAGAAGTTTGTGTGCAGTTATGTACCACAGCAACAAATGAGTGAAAATATAATTTCTATAAATAAATCTGCGTTTGAAGTACATTTGGTGTTGCTGTGTTTCACCTTCTTTATTTCAATAAGATACGTTGTTTAATCCATGATGAGCACAGAAGTCCAACATCATGGATTGTCCATAACGAACACCATGTTCAGGCATAAGGGTGTACATATGTGCTCTTGGCACCAGGACACCCTAGGTCGCAGTTCGATGATCGACTTTGTTGTCGTCTCATCTGATCTGCGGCCGCATGTCCTGGACACTCGGGTGAAGAGAGGGGCGGAGCTGTCAACTGACCACTACCTGGTGGTGAGTTGGCTCCGATGGTGGGGGAGGATGCCGGTCAGACCTGGCAGACCCAAACGTATTGTGAGGGTCTGCTGGGAACGTCTGGCAGAGTCTCCCGTAAGACGGAGCTTTAACTCCCACCTCCGGGAGAGCTTTGAACACGTTCCGAGGGAGGCGGGGGACATTGAGTCCGAGTGGGCCATGTTCCGCGCCTCTATTGTCGAGGCAGCTTATCAGAGTTGTGGCCGCAAGGTTGTTGGTGCCTGTCGTGGTGGCAACCCTCGAACCCGGTGGTGGACACCGGCGGTGAGGGATGCTGTCAGGCTGAAGAAGGAGTCCTATTGGGCCTTTTTGGCCTGTGGGACCCCGGAAGCAGCAGATAGGTACCGACAGTCCAAGCGGCATGCGGCTCGGGTGGTTGCTGAGGCAAAAACTCGGGCGTGGGAGGAGTTCGGAGAGGCCATGGAGAATGACTTCCGTACGGCTTCGAGGCGATTCTGGTCCACCATCCGGCGTCTCAGGGGGGGAAAGCGGTACGCGACCAACACCATTTATGGTGGGGATGGCGTGCTGTTGACCTCAACTCGGGATGTTGTGAGTCGGTGGGCGGAATACTTCGAAGACCTCCTCAATCCTACTGGCACGTCTTCCACTGAGGAAGCGGAGCCTGGGGACTTTGGGTCGGGCTCTCCAATCTCTGGAGCTGAGGTCACCGAGGTGGTTAAAAAGCTCCGCGGTGGCAGGGCTCCGGGGGTGGATGAGATTCGTCCTGAGTTCCTTAGGGCTCTGGATGTTGTGGGGTTGTGTTGGCTTACGCGACTCTGCAATATTGCGTGGACATCGGGGGCAGTTCCCTTGGATTGGCAGACTGGGGTGGTGGTTCCCCTATTCAAAAAGGGGGACCGTAGGGTGTGTTCCAACTATAGGGGATCACACTCTTAAGCCTCCCTGGTAAGGTCTATTCAGGGGTTCTGGAGAGGAGGGTCCGTCGGATAGTCGAACCTCGGATTCAGGAGGAGCAGTGTGGTTTTCGTGCTGGTCGTGGAACACTGGACCAGCTCTACACCCTCAGCAGGGTCCTGGAGGGTGCGTGGGAGTTTGCCCAACCAGTTTACATGTGCTTTGTGGACTTGGAGAAGGCATTCGACCGCGTCCCTCGGGGGGTTCTGTGGGGGTACTCCGGGAGTATGGGGTACCAGGCCCATTGATATGGGCTGTTAGGTCCCTGTACGACCGGTGTCAGAGCTTGGTCCGCATTGCCGGCAGTAAGTCAGGCTCGTTTCCAGTGAGAGTTGGACTCCGCCAAGGTTGCCCTTTGTCACCGATTCTGTTCATAACTTTTATGGACAGAATTTCTAGGCGCAGCCAAGGTGTTGAGAGGATCCGTTTTGGTGGCCTTAGAATCGCTTCTCTGTTTTTTGCAGATGATGTGGTCCTATTGGCTTCATCAGATCGTGATCTACAGCTTTCGCTGGAGCGGTTTGCAGCCGAGTGTGATGCGGCCGGGATGAGGATCAGTTCCTCCAAATCCGAGGCCATGGTCTTGAGCCGGAAAAGGGTAGCATGCCCTCTCCGGGTCGGGGATGAGGTCCTGCCCCAAGTGGAGGAGTTTAAGTATCTCGGGGTCTTGTTCACGAATGAGGGAAAACTGGAGCGTGAGATCGATAGGCGGATAGGTGCAGCATCCGCAGTGAAGCGGGCTCTGTACCGGTCTGTCGTGGTGAAGAGAGAGCTGAGTCGAAAGGCAAAGCTCTCAATTTACCGATCGATCTACGTTCCCACCCTCATCTATGGTCATGAGCTTTGGGTTGTGACCGAAAGAACGAGATCTCGGATACAAGCGGCTGAAATGAGTTTTCTCCGCAGGGTGTCTGGACTCTCCCTTAGAGATAGGGTGAGAAGCTCAGTCATCCGGGAGGGACTCGGAGTAGAGCCGCTGCTTCTCCACATCGAGAGGAGCCAGTTGAGGTGGCTCGGGCATCTGGTTAGGATGCCTCCTGGACGCCTCCCTGGTGAGGTGTTCCGGGCATGTCCCACCGGGAGGAGACCCAGAGGAAGACCCAGGACACGCTGGAGGGACTATGTTTCTCGGCTGGCCTGGGAACGCCTTGGGATTCCCCCAGAGGAGCTGCTCCATGTGGCTGGGGAGAGGGAAGTCTGGGCCTCCCTACTTAGGCTGCTACCCCCGCGACCCGACCCCGGATAAGCGGAAGAAGATGGATGGATGGATGGATGGATGGATGGATGGATGGATGGATGGATGGATGGACGTTGTTTAATGTCTAATGAGAAGTTCTACTGCAAATAAAAAAACTAGATGTGATTGTTTTTTTTGGCAACTTAACAGTTTAGTTTTTTATTGACAAGTACAAAACTTAAAAACATGCATGTTGCTGTATGGTTCCTCCTCCGGGAGGAGATTGATAAAGTTCAGAATAAAAGCTATAATTATAAACTAAAAACATTTGAAACTGAATACAATATGAGAACTGTGGGTGATTTGATGTCTTTTAATGAAAATGATTGGCTGCAGAATAAATACCAGAATAAATACCAGGTCAAATACACTCTTCAACAAGAAATGATGGGCAGTTTCTGATTTTAAACAAACTGGAACAGATTCCTCATCATGTGGGACCACTGGACGACCACTGGACGACCACTGGACGACCACTGGACGACCACTGGACGACCACTGGACGACCACTGGACGACCACTGGACGACTGGAGCAAGCAGCCAACCCCTCCGGAATCCAAGACGATGGAACTTGGCCCTTCACTCGTCTGTACCCTTAAAAAAAAAAGAATAAACTGTCATGTTTGCATCACAAAGTCTAAAATAAGACCAAGTTTGCTACTACTTTATTCACATGAGAGTAACAGGGACCTACAATCAAAACAGTACAAACAATACAGTATGTATGTGCAGTATGTATGTATATACTGTATATACAGTGTGCATACAGTATACACATACACACAGTATATGTATGTACAGCAAATGTATTACACACACATGTAGTTATATTATTTATCCACAGATTTGTTTAGTAAATACTTTAACAGATGCTAACGCTACATGCTAAGCTAACCACAGCTAGTAGACGGTGCTAAATCATGAAGAAAAAAACAACAACAGCTCCAACACAGAGAAAATTATACTCTCACATTGTTCTGAAATTGTTTCACAAAATGATTTATGTAGAATATTTTGTTTACCGGAGAAAACGTGATCTGAACACGACGTCTTCGAGAGCAGATCAGACAGAGGAGGGGCAGCTGTCAGCTCCTCCGATGGAGATAAATCCTTCACGTTTACTTATTTTGGGGATGAAGTGAAAACTGCGCTTTGAACAAACGTCTACCCGACAGGAACACCCACTGACCCAACATGAAGTAACCAATGTAATTAATTAGAAATAAACAAAACAAAAAAACGTGAAAAATACAGCCAGTAGACTGGGCTTTAACTGCTGCTCTCACTTCCGGCGGAAGTCGTTCCCATAATTCGCGCAAGGCATCATGGGGGCTAGGAATAAGGTGGATATATATTATTAAAAGAACAGTTAGACAGGATAGAAATCAATAAATGCAAAGGAGCCATAATTCGCATTAAAGCCAAATATTTATCAGACGGAGAAAAATCTACAGCTTTCTTTTTAGGACTAGAAAAACATAAACAAAGCATTTCAACAATAACTGAATTGGTCAATGAAAAAGGACAAAAAGTTACAGATATAACAGGCATTCTAGAAACTATTCAGTGTTTTTATAGTGACCTGTTCACTAGCAGAAACATTCCTCAAGAAACAATAGAAAAGGTTGTTGGTGTGATCCACTCCTCACTCTCTAAAGATGACAGTCTCTGCTGCGATGCTCCAGTAACAATAGAAGAAATCCAACTAGCCATAAACACACTAAACCAGCATAAGAGTCCTGGACAAGATGGCATCACTGCAGAATTTTACAAACAGTTCAAAGAACAAATTAGTGCAATATTATTCAAAGTTTTCACTGTCATGGAGCAGACAGGGTGCACGCCTCGGACTTTTTCACAAGGCATCATCACCATTTTATACACAGACAAGGGAAATAGAAACAATCTTGAAAACTACCGACCAATTAGCCTTTCAAATACAGATTATAAAATTTATGCAAAAATACTATCAAACAGGCTAAAATCAATAGTAGGACATATTGTCAGTTCTTCACAGGCATATGGCATTCCACAAAGAAACATATCAGATACTATCCTCTCAATCCACCACACCATCCAGTCAATGACAACCACTCAATGCATCCTCTTAAGTGTAGATTTCAGTAAAGCATTCGACAGAGTAGAACACAATTTCTTATGGACAGTTTTAAACAAATTTGGTTTTGGACAGACATTAATTAAAAACTACAGCTGTTATATTTGAATTCTGAAAGTAAAGTCAAATGCAATGGTCACTTCACCAATTTTTTTCAGTTTACAGAGATCAGTCAGACAGGGGTGTCCTCTGTCCTCCCTGCTCTACAGCCTGGTGGCCGAACCCCTCGCCATACTAATCAAACAGGACAAAGACATTCAAGGAATACAATCTCCATTAGGAAACATCAGTAAAATCTTCCAATATGCAGATGACACAACAATTACAGTAAAAAATGAAAAAAGTTTAGAGCTGGTCATGAAACATTTAAACACTTATGGTTCAGCATCAGGAGCAACAGTTAATTTTTCAAAATCAGAAATCATGTACTGTGGTGGGATGGTTTGGACACCAGGCAAGTGGGTCTTCAGGGAGGTGGGGGACACCATTAAGGTCCTGGGCGTGCACCTTGGAAAGCAGCAAGAGGTAGCGAGAGATGAGACCTGGAAAAATGTCATAACCAAAATTCAAAAACAGCTTAATTTATGGAGACAACGGAAATTAACAATCAAAGGAAAAATAATCATTGTAAACAGTTTAGTCATCTCTAAAATCATATACCCTCTCAGTGTATGTGACCTCCCAAATCCAGTTCTGCACAAACTAAATGGTGAAATTTCAAATTTTATCTGGAAACAAAAAAAATATGATTGCACATAAAACAATCATCGCTCCATATAAAAAGGGAGGACTCAATTTAATTGACATCACATCCAAAAAACAAGCCCTAAGAATCAAACTCATCAAAAAAAATTTAACATCATCAACCAGACATACATGGCATGACTATTTATTTAAAAATCTGCGGTGTGGTTTATGAGTTACGGTATCTTGCTAACAAAAACAGTAGCTGATTCAAACTGTCAGCCAATTTTTTTTATATATATTTATTTATTTTGCTTGTTAAATATGAATATTTTTTTTGTATTCTGGTGACTGTTTATGAAAAGTCATTTTGAAATTACACATTTGTTTGGTTGATTCAATAAAAGGAGAAAATGTGAAATATCGTCTGTGATATCGTTATCGGGGTGTTTCAAAAAATATATCGTGATATCATTTTTTGGCAATATCGCCCACCCCTAGTACATACATTCATCAAAGTTCCATAATGTCCGTCATTTAACAAAAAATAATTTTTTACTTTAGATGTCTATTATTTCCATCCATCCATCCATCCATTTTCTTCCGCTTATCCGGGGTCGGGTCGCGGGGGTAGCAGCCTAAGTAGGGAGGCCCAGACTTCCCTCTCCCCAGCCACTTGGAGCAGCTCCTCTGGGGGAATCCCAAGGCGTTCCCAGGCCAGCCGAGAAACATAGTCCCTCCAGCGTGTCCTGGGTCTTCCTCTGGGTCTCCTCCCGGTGGGACATGCCCGGAACACCTCACCAGGGAGGCGTCCAGGAGGCATCCTAACCAGATGCCCGAGCCACCTCAACTGGCTCCTCTCGATGTGGAGAAGCAGCGGCTCTACTCCGAGTCCCTCCCGGATGACTGAGCTTCTCACCCTATCTCTAAGGGAGAGTCCAGACACCCTGCGGAGAAAACTCATTTCAGCCGCTTGTATCCGAGATCTCGTTCTTTCGGTCATAACCCAGAGCTCATGACCATAGATGAGGGTAGGAACATAGATCGATCGGTAAATTGAGAGCTTTGCCTTTTGACTCAGCTCTCTCTTCACCACGACAGACCGGTACAGCGCCCGCTTCACTGCGGACGCTGCACCTATCCGCCTATCGATCTCACGCTCCAGTTTTCCCTCATTCGTGAACAAGACCCCGAGATACTTAAACTCCTCCACTTGGGGCAGGACCTCCTCCCCGACCTGGAGAAGGCATGCTACCCTTTTCCGGCTCAAGACCATGGCCTCGGATTTGGAGGAACTGATCCTCATCCCGGCCGCATCACATTCAGCTGCAAACCGCTCCAGCGAAAGCTGTAGATCACGAACTGATGAAGCCAATAGGACCACATCATCTGCAAAAAACAGAGAAGAGATTCTAAGGCCACCAAAACGGATCCTCTCAACACCTTGGCTGCGCCTAGAAATTATAATAATAATAATTTGTCACATTTGTCATCTGTGTATGTTTCCCATACTTGACAGATGAAATTGGTCTTCTGCATTTAACTCAACCACCACCAGGTGGTGCAGCGAGCAGCGTAGTCGCGCTCGGGGAGCTGGAGAATTAGATGTGCACTCATAGACACCCCAAGGTGTGTAGTGGCCGGGGCGCGAACCCGCGTCCTTCGGGTCCCAAATCAAAAGCCCTGCCACTACACCATCTTGGCTCCGTCCATAAAAGTTATGAACAGAATCTGTGACAAAGGGCAACCTTGGCGGAGTCCAACTCTCACTGGAAACGAGCCCAACTTACTGCCAGCGATGCGGACCAAGCTCTGACACCGGTCGTACAGGGACCTAACAGCCCATATCATATCAGTATAATAAACAATGTCAGATTTATTTAAAGCAGAGATTTTAATATAGCAAACAAATCTATGCCTTTTCTTTTCACCATTTCTATTTTTTCTTGTTTCATAAACATAATAGTAAACATGTTAAGTGAACTTCCTTACTACTGTCTGAACTTCACATGACAGTTAATAAATAAATTTAAAAAAATTAGATATAATTTTTTTTAACTTACTGCTTTCCAGCCAGTAACATCATAAAAAATAAAGTGCAAAAAACATAAAGAGAATCTGCTTTAACCAACTCGTTATTTTCTGGGAATTCAAACTCAGTGAACACAAAATAAACTACCGTAGTATTTGTTCTTATTAAATCTTTTAGATGTAAAAAAAAACTTATTTTTTCTTCATCTGCTACCTTTAATTTTATTTTTATATATTTTTTCTAATTACATATATGTTAATTATAATGTATTTCATTATTATAAAATGAATAAAACAAATAAATAGATAATTGCTCAAGGTATTTCCACGTGCCATTATGAATTATAATAATTATAATATAAAAGGGCCTTCTCCTATTCCGCTCCTGCTTCATGGAACATCTTACAAAAAGATCTGAAGCTCTCGAACTTGACTTCTCTAAATGGTTTTCAGAATCTGTTGGAATCCTGGCAAAAACCAATGCAGATTTGTTCCTGTCTCTTTTGTTTTCTATTGTTTATTGTTTGTTTGTTTGTTTGTTTATTGTTTAAGGAAATTCTACCATTGCTGTTCATTGTTCTTTAGTTTTAGCAGGTCGCTTTCGTAAATGAGCCCATGAGGTTCAAAAGATTTACCTGACTAAATAAAGGTTGAATGAATGAATGAAAAAATTATGTTCATATGGAGTAATACCTTCAAACAGTTCGGTCAGTGATCCCTGTCGGCTGATACTTTGCTTACTTGAAGTTGAAGCACTGGTTGTTGTCATTCTAGCCATGCAACCATCGTAAATGTCTTTGTGGTGTTTTTTTTTTTAAGTGTTGATAAAGATTTGTGTCACGTGACCAGTCATATTGCAGCCTTCGCGATTAGAGAATCTCATTTTATCATATCGCGATATTATTGCAAATGCAATTAATTGTTCAGCCCTAACGGGTACTTTAGATAAAATATAAAACATCTGGTCCATACTCCAATCTGGAAGGTGGCGGAAATGCACCTACAAGTTGTTTGCCAACCGCCATAAAAAACAGAAAGACGAAGAAGAAGAATGCCTGTGAAGATAAGAAATGTGCTGCACTTTTAGACTACGAGCTAATTTACTGTAACATTTGCAGTAATCTAATCTTCTTGAGTTTGGCTCATCTGTACCGGTTCTGTATCTATTATTTTAAGGAAACTTCAGCTAACAGGGATGAGGAGACAACAGGTTAAACAACGAGAGGAACTGGCTACGGAAGAAATGTTGGAGTTTCTGGAAACAACAGATGCAGAGTATAAAGAGGAAGAGTGTCGTTTAAAGAACAAACTGCAACACAACAAAACCCAAGATGCTGTTTTCAACCCAAAAGTCCTGCTTCACAGATTAGGTTTGTATCTAAACTTTCTTCTTTTCAGTGATGATGCAGTTTCACTTTCACAAATTACAGGTCTCTTTAATGTAGGCACTTGGAATGATTTTTACTGAAGGCTTTTCTAGTTATGAAACCTGGATAACCAATTAAAGCTTAAAAAATTGATACCTCATTTATGATAGGCTGAGTACAACCAAATCTACAGGGTAAAATGTGTCAGTAATTTTGACACTTAAAGGGGAACATGATTAGTTGAACATGTTGGCTTAAATTTGTTGTAATGTTCATGGTGACTTGTTTATTTCTGTTTGTGATATGTAAAACGTAAATAATTCAAAAACTTTATATATTTTGTTGTATTTTGAAAGTCAATTTTTTTTCCACCTGTGCAATGCATGCTGGGTATGTGACGTGGTTAGGTCCATTGTAATATCTGGAGTAATAACACAGCACGGCTAACATTACCCAGCTTTTAAATTTTTTTAATATTGCATTTAAGTGGTGTAAATTTAGATAATGCCGCACTGCATTGCTGTTGACTGTAATTTCAAAACAGAAAAAGGTAGAAAAAGTGAGGTGAGTGTGGCGTGCACAGCTTCCCACATGGGAAAAAAAGAAGAAGAGCGCATTGGCAAAAAGCCGTCGGAAGAACTAAACTTCAGAAAGACCCACATTTGTGCTCTCAGCACTTCTCTCCAGAAGACTTTGAGTCATTTGTACGGTCAGAATGGATGAAGGAGCTGACAGGTGGTCTTTACCTGTGAAAGCTAAATTCAAATGCCGTGCCAACAATTTTTAGCCACAAAGCGCCTAAACCCCGCCACCGACTTGCGAACGAAAGACGCTGGGAGAAAGAAAAAAAATCAGAGACAAGCAACACTGGATGCTCTACTAGCTACTGCAGCTGGTACTGAATGTAAAATCATGGATCAGACACCAAACCAAAGACCAGACCTTACAGGTGCTACTGGACCTGACACTAGACACAGAGCACCACAGCTACTCACCGGATCACACAGTCCATCCAGCAGCGGTACGTGTTTATTCACCGTTTCATTTACAAAGCTGAAGTTTGCTTGTGATTTTGGAAATGGCTAAAGGGCGATTCCCACTAATTTTTCACTGTTGTAGTTTAAGTGACCAAAATGATCATGTATTAAAAAAAAGAAGAAAACATTTCAAATGATTCAAGATGCCTTTTATTGCAATGAGGAGCTTCTCATGCAACTGAGATCAGAACTAGAGATGTTCAAGTCTCAAATTAAAATTAAAAAAAGCTGTTCAATAATGTTCACAAATTTGAAGTTTTGAATTTTTTGTTTTTAATTTGAAACTTGTTGTGACCCCTAACCCACACACAAACACACACTTGTCTATTATGACTTTTAATTCTTCTCAAATGATTCAAAAGTGTTGAAATCACCCTTTATTTATATCCTGATGCATGCTCAATAATCCAGGAAGAAAAATCTCTAAAAGTTAAGTCTGGTCCTCTGGACATTCAAAAAACAAAACAAAAAAAAATTGTAGAAGAAATGATTTGTCTTTCGTCCAAAAGACTTCTTCAGTCTGAAGTGTTGTATTCAGTTCAGTCTAATAAATAGCACCCTCTCACAGTGGATCAACCAGTTTGCTGCTGACAGCTAAAAACCAGCTGCTCACATGATGAACCTGATGGTTGCTTGAAGGGCTGGGCTATATACCGATATTTTTTAAATATCGAGATAAAAAAATTTGGCGATATAAGTTGAGACTATCTCTATTATAAACAAAATACCCTGATGCATGCTCAATAATCCATTCTCGTGTGAACTTAATATATGTATCCACAGAGTTGATGTGATCAGTGAAATGTTGGACTTCCTGATCACATCAACTCTGTGGATAAATATATCAAGTTCACACGAGAAGATGTAAAAAATGGCAGGTTGGCTTTCTTGGACTGTGAGGTCTCAGTTTCTGATAGAGGAAATTTGCAAACTGAGGTGTACCGCAAACCCACACACACAGACCAGTATTTACAGTTTGACTCCCATCACCCTCTGGAGCACAAGTTAGGAGTCATCAGGACTCTGTACCACAGAGCAGACAGCGTCCCCACTAACTCAGCAGCCAGACAGAAGGAGAAATCACACACAAAACAGGCTCTAGAGAAATGTGGATATCCTAACTGGGCCTTCCTGAAAGCAGAGAAGAAACCCAAACAGGACTCCAGCCAGCCATCAGGTGAAAAGAAGGAACCCAGACCCAGACCAGTGGTCATTCCGTATGTTGCGGGAGTTTCAGAGACATTGAGACGTTTATTTTCTAAACACAACGTCCCAGTGGCTTTTAAACCCCAAAATACATTACGGCAAAGACTGGTTCATCCCAAAGATCCAGTCCCCCGGCACAAACAGAGTAATATTGTGTATGCTGTTCAGTGTCAGGAGGGCTGTGATCAGTCTTATATTGGGGAAACTAAACAGCCACTGGCCAAAAGGATGGCCCAGCACAGAAGATCAACATCATCAGGTCAGGACTCTGCAGTCTACACTCATCTCCAGGCCAGCGGTCACTCTTTCAGGGATGAAGATGTTCACATCCTTGATAGAGAGGAACGATGGTTTGAGAGAGGAGTAAAGGAGGCCATCTTTGTGAAAAGAAACCGTCCATCATTAAACAGAGGTGGAGGCCTCCGGGTTCAACTGTCCCCCACTTACAATGCTGTTATTGCTAGTATCACTCAGCCCTCTGTGAATAGCAAACAACCATCAGGGTGCTAACGATCCATCGTCAGGCTGATGGTCCTCCTTGATCATGTGAGCAGCTGGTTTTGGCTGTCATCAGCCAACTGGTTGATCCACTGTGGGAGGGTGCTATTTCAGGGTTTCCGCGGGGGTCTTAAAAAGTCTAAAAAAGTCAAAAATTTCAAAATCTCGATTTTAGGCCCATTCATTCATTCAACCTTTATTTAGTCAGGTAAATCTTTTGAACCTCATGGGCTCATTTACGAAAGCGACCTGCTAAAACTAAAGAACAATGAACAGCAATGGTAGAATTTCCTTAAACAATAAACAATCAAACAATAAACAATAGAAAACAAAAGAGAGAGAAAAAAAAAAAATATATATATATATATATATATATATATATATATATATATACATATATATACACATATACATACATATATATATACATATACAATATACATACATATATACACATTCCTCCTTTTAACAAAGTATCAAAAAACTAGCAAAACATTATAAGGTAGACGTATAAAATCAAAGACAGGAACAAATCTGCATTGGTTTTTGCCAGGATTCCAACAGATTCTGAAAACCATTTAGAGAAGTCAAGGTCGAGAGCTTCAGATCTTTTTGTAAGATATTCCATGAAGCAGGAGCGGAGTAGGAGAAGGCCCTTTTTCCAAGTTCAGTCCTCACTGACGGAACACTGCAGGTAATCATGTCCTGAGAGCGCACGCTGTAGCTGCACTCACGCAAAGACATGTAGGAGGAGATGTATGAGGGCAGCAGACCAAGAAGTGATTTGAAGATGAAAATGTACCAGTGGAAGAGTCTGCGTGAGGTTAATGATGTCCAGTTAACCAGTGAATACAGGGTGCAGTGGTGGGTACGATAATCACAACCAGTTATGAATCTTAGTGCACCATGATAGACAACATCCAACATCCGCAGGGTGCTTGTAGGAGCATTCATGTAGAGAATGTCACCGTAATCAATGGAGGGAAGGAAAGTCACAGATACAAGGCGTTTCCTAACATTCAGTGATAGACATGATCTGTTTCTGAAAAAGAAACCCAGTTTAACTTTCAGTTTCTTCACTAGGTTTTCCACGTGGAGTTTAAAAGAGAGATGTGAATCGATCAGGATACCCAGATATTTATAGGAATCAACAAACTCGATAGGTACACCATTTGAAGAAAAAATCAGAGGAGGATCTGCTGGAACCGCCTTCCTATTTGAAAAAAACATCCCTTTTGTTTTATCAGCATTTAGGACAAGTTTGAGACGGAACAAATCTGACTGGATGATGTCAAAAGCGGATTGCAGTAACTGGAAAGCCTTAGCTACTGTTTTAGCTCGGCAATAAACAACTGTATCATCAGCATAGAAATGTAAGGATGCATCAGGGATGCAGTGACCTACATTAGCTATGTAGATTGTAAAGAGAGTGGGTCCTAAAACTGAGCCTTGTGGTACACCATTTTTAACTGTTAAATAGCTGGAAAAAGTACCGTTATGTTGAACACATTGCCTCCGATTGGAAAGATAATTAGAAAACCAACCGATGGTGTGATC
The DNA here is from genome assembly GCA_038048925.1 of Garcialebias charrua. Lineage (NCBI taxonomy): Eukaryota > Metazoa > Chordata > Actinopteri > Cyprinodontiformes > Rivulidae > Garcialebias > Garcialebias charrua. Next base: position 8,536 of record JBBPBX010018212.1, on the reverse strand, counting down.
AGAGAAACCGATTTCTGAGAGCTTATGACACAGGATGTTATGATCCACAGTGTCAAAAGCCCCAAAAAAGTCTTAAATTTGCTGAATTATTGTGTTGAAGTCTTAAATTGTTTTTGAAGAGGTCTTAATTTCGTGCGCCGTCACTGTATTACCAAACAGTTGTACTAGCTCATAACTAATAAGTTCACAACAGTCAAATGTCGTTAAGGAGTTGACCGAACTATAAAGTTTTGAGCTCAGTTGAGATTTATGCCACTTTAATTGAAGAGGGCTCAATATTTCAGAGTTAATTTGTTTGGAACGCTCAAAACTTTTAGAAACCAGTGAGACGTTAGCAACGTCATCACGTTCTGGTGGGTGGGGTCTATCTCTCCCTCGGGTGAGATGAGTCAGCCATCTTGAATTTGCCTCGATGCGGTGAATATTTTTGCCAGCCTGTGGATGTGAACTACGGTTTAATTTGTTTTTATTTGTTTGCAAGGCGCATTTCCCACCCACCCCCGCTTCAAACCACCACCACCTCAGTTTTTCTCAGTCTTATTGTCCTCGTTTTCATAAGCGGCGTCTTATCATCAGCCCTGATTTGGTAAGTAAGACAACGTTATTTTATTTTTTTAAACTGAATTTCGATAACTAGTCTTAAATTATGAGCTGGGGATACATTTGTATAATGTGCACAGTGAATGCTATAACTTCAGAAGTCGTTTAATGTGACAAATACGATGTTACTTCAACTACGGTTCGCGGCTTTTCTGGATGAACTACATTTCCCATAATGCATCATCATGTTTGCTCGGGACAAGAGGCCCGTGAAGCCGTTTGAAGCATAGATATCTATGGTTTGAAGCGTAACGTTATCTCTGCTTTACGGTTTCTGTCGGATTTCCCCGCTGTTCGCCGGTTCGGTCCACCTGCTTACCGTTTCGGTTATTTTTTCACTTATTAAATGTTTTTAACGGGAGAATATGTGCACAGCGGAACTAAATTTCCTGGGCGCATTTCAGCACGGCCCTATTATCTTGCAGCACGCTTAGCATTAGCAACCTAGCATGAAACGAAAAATGCTGAACAACATACAGTAATGTGTCGTGATGCTGACCGAGCCTGTGTTTGTATTTCTTCGTAGGTTCAAGTGTGTGGTTGTGAGATCATCTCTAAACCGTTAAGGTAGGATATATTTAGAAATACTTCCAGTGAATTTGGTTTTATTTTATGTGTTATTTTGAAATGTGGGGTCCACAGGAAAAAAACTTTGATCACTTGGACTCTTTCTTAATACTTTGTTAACAACAAAAACCATCAATAACCGAATTGGAAATTCTAAAAGCCCACAATTTTGATGCTTTGCTTGTTAATAAATAACTTGCTCATTTTTGTAACATTTCCATTTCTACTATAATTAGTGTAATTTAGTTTATAATTGGTATATTTAAATCCTGCTATTTAGCATTATGTATTATTTAAGAAATGTTTTTGAAAATGAATAAATCATCTTTCTGCACATCTTGTGTACAGATATCGGGGTACAAAAGGTGAGAGTGACAGATGACCAGCCCTACTTATGGATTCACAGGTAAAAAAATAAAATGTTGTACAGTCTGTTTTAAAGAATGACATTTAACTTTCCATTTCTAACTTGGTTCTGACACATCCCTAATACAAATGCACTTTGTTTTGCTATCTGCCAACAGAAAACTTCTTAAAGTATCTTCACATTTCTGTTCATAATTCCTCTTTGTACATTTGTGTAATTGTGTCCATGTACAGGTGTTTGCAGAGTTCCACCGAATCAACAATGTTAACCTGCGCAATCAATTCTACAAGGAGCTGGACAGATACACGCCGAAACTCATAACCTTATTCAGAGACAAGGCCACCATGACGGGCAAGATAGCGGAGGAGCTAACCAAGCTCATGAGGGTGTATGACCTTCAGGTGAATATTGAACTTTGCATGATTCAGAAACAATTGTAAAACAGCAGCCATACTTTAAAGTGCCTGAACTGTGTCCCGAGGTTAGGGGATTATGCCATGAACACATATTCAAATCAGCTTCAATTTTAGGAAGTCCTAATAAAAACTGTTTTCATAAAATTTGATTTACAATTTTAAGTTTTTTCCTTTGGGAGTTATTAAAGTATTTGCAATACAAAGTTATTAATTTGGATGATAAAGGTTTGTATTTGTGTATACAATACTATTGTCATGGATATTTTTGGTCCATAGGAACAACATGATGTAAATATGAGACGGGCCCTCATCCTTCATGCACTTCCTGTATACCTGCGTGAAGATGCCTCCAAGTTCTTCATGACCTGTAATGTAAGTAATACTGTGCTATCCATTCCAGAGGACTATTCCATAAAGGAGGTTCAACAAACCTTGACTTTTTTCAATTACTTGCTGCAATCTTCATCAGAAGTCACGTGGTGTAACTGACGTGTCTGCCAGCTGATTTTAACCAAGCAAAAATCAGCTGGCAGACTTCCTGCCGTTTGCTGGAAGTAATCCAAATGTGAAGGTACTAACAAACAGCACTGGTCTGATGAAAAAAAAACTTTTAACTACACTCTGAATCTGAGTTGATGTGTTATCCCTCCAGAAAATGTTTGCTTCCTGTTTTTTCCCCTGTTGCCATGGTGAATCACAGTAACAGAGCTACGTTGATGGTGGCTTTTTACTAGTCGTCAGGCAGGAGCTCAACTCAAAGTCAATTTAACAAACTCCAGGGTTCCCACGGGTCCTTAAAAAAGTCTTAGTTTTTATTTGAAATTTTTAATTTCTTAAAAAGTCTTAAATTCACTGAAAATGTAGCTTTAGGTATTAAAGTAGATTAGGGTATTTTAAGTACTGATAGATAAAAGGAGATCAATGAAAATAATGTTTGACTCTGTTTACAGCGGATATGTAGCTTCAATTTGTTTTAGAAGTAAACATAACAAAATAATCCAACTTCTCTTCCTACACGCTGCAGAACTTATGTGCAACGATACAAATAACAATAATTTCTTTGTCAAAACACCTAATTTCCCAAAATCTAGTCTGCAACAGTTATTTGAGGGATGTGAAAGATAAGTGTGAAACAAACATAAGATATAAGCAAAGACAATGGTTTAAACATGTAGCTAAGTTGCAGTCTAAGTCCTAGGTGCTAAGTGACAGTAATGTCTAGACATCATTAGCATAATTAATATAGTAAACTTGAAGGAATGAACTCATTCTTGTATTTGTGTTTTGTAGGCAGCAGATGGTCCAGACCTCACTGACACTCCGGTGGCTCTTCTGACAGTCGTCCCAGATGACACTACTGATGCAGCCATGTTCAGCCCTGAGAGCATCTTTATTGTCGTGGAGGATGAAATGATTGCGAGTGGTCCCACAAATCTGGCTGACTCATTTGTCCTGCTCCTTGGGTACATCGAACGTAACTAACGAAACGACTGTTCAATTCATGCACTATACACGTTTAAAGATCCACTGACATCATCTTTGAACTTTGCATGAAATGTCACAAGATATATATCTTATTTCATTCAACTATGTTCATTTTTGCAAACAAAATGATAAATTAATGAAAATTCCTTTCAAATTGAGTTTAAAATTAAAAACCGTGTTTCTTCACGGGACATCTGACTACACGCTGAATGCAACATCTGTGACGTAGGAGAAAGAACCTTCAGTCTGCGTCCGCTAGGATAACATAACGTATTCTCTGCCAGATCGCCTTTTTTTTTTAATAACTTGAAAAATGCAGGTACCATACGTTGTGTCGCATTTGAGTGTTCTAATATCATCAGTGAACAAGTGAGCCTTTTCACTTTCCCAAAAGATGTAAGACCTTCTTCAAGTATGGAATAAATAAAGCTGCCCCCCCTCGGAGATCCCTCGCTTCCTGAAAAGGTAAGACTCAATTAAATACGGGTGCAGACCTAAATTAGAACCTGCTGTTTCTGCTCATCTAACTTGCTGCTTCCCAAACTGAAGACAAATCGCTCAAATCTTCACTTAGATTGATAATTTTGTTGTTTTATTTCTTGTCCGCCATAAATATTTAAAAGGGGCGTTCTAAAGACGGTCTTTCTCCTACGTCAAATGTTGCATTCGCGTGTAGTCGGAATGGATGTCCCGTGAAGAAACATGGTTTTTAATTTTGAACTCACTTTGAAAGTAATTTTCATTAATTTATCATTTTGTTTGCACAAACGAACATAGTTGAATGATACAAGATATATATCTTGTAACATTTTATGCAAAGTTCAAAGATGATGTCAGCGGACCTTTAAAGTGTATGTGACATCATCTTTCTACTTTGCATAAAATGTTACAAGATATATATCTTGTAACATTCAACTATGTTCGTTTTTGTAACAAAAGGATAAATTAATGAAAATTCCTTTCAAAGTGAGTTTAAAATTAAAAACCGTGTTTCTTCACGGGACATCCGACTACACGCAAATGCAACATCTGTGACATAGGAAGGAGGACGTCTTTAGAACGCCCCTTTTAAAATATTCATGGCGGACAAGAAATAAAACAACAAAATTATCAATCCAAGTTAAGATTTGAGCGATTTGTCTTCAGTTTGGGAAGCAGGAAGTTAGATGAGCAGAAACAGCAGGTTCTAATTTAGGTCTGCACCCGTATTTAATTGAGTCTTACCTTTTCAGGAAGCGAGGGATCTCCGAGGGGGGGCAGCTTTATTTATTCCATACTTGAAGAAGGTCTTACATCTTTTGGGAAAGTGAAAAGGCTCACTTGTTCACTGATGATATTAGAACACTCAAATGCGACACAACGTATGGTACCTGCATTTTTCAAGTTATTAAAAAAAAGGCGATCTGGCAGAGAATACGTTATGTTATCCTAGCGGACGCAGACTGAAGGTTCTTTCTCCTACGTCACAGATGTTGCATTCGCGTGCAGTCAGATGTCCCGTGAAGAAACACGGTTTTTAATTTTAAACTCACTTTGAAAGGAATTTTCATTAATTTATCATTTTGTTTGCAAAAACGAACATAGTTGAATGATACAAGATATATATCTTGTGACATTTTATGCAAAGTTCAAAGATGATGTCAGTGGATCTTTAAGGTTCTGTTAATGCCTACCTTGATGCAGTACCTGATGTTGCCAGTTGACGTAAGGCACAGTTGAAACAACTACAGTACTTTATTTTAATGTTTTTTTTTTTTTTAAGTTTCCTTAAAGCTGCAGTATGTAGCTTTTTTTATGAACATATTTCTTCACTCTGTCACTACCTCCTGACAGACTGATGTTAGCCAGGTAATCTCTGAAAAAAAATTAAAAAAAATATTGTCCCCTTGCTTCTCCAGGTGGTAAATAAGCATTTCTAAAAAGAAAAGGTGACCCGCCATTTTCCAGCCAATAAAAACAGAGTTTGTAACCAGCCAATAAAAACAGAGCTTGAATTTGAATCAGCCAATAAAAACAGAGCTTGAATTTGAAATTCAACAGACCACAAGGGGGCAGAGCCACATATGGCTCTGAGGGGGAGGGATCAGAATGCTTTGCCTGTTGAAAATATTTCTAACTGCTGCAGTTCTACAGAAACTGCATACTGAACCTTTAAGTGCCTTAATGTTTTTAAACCGTGTTAAATGGCAGCATATTGTAAATGTTGTTGTTGTTGAGGATGGATTATACTTATACTTGTTAATACATAAATATAACCGCATTGGCATATTGCTCAAAGTTTATGCACTAAAATAACTTGTGGGAAACGACTGTTCGATTCATGCACTATACACGTTTAAGGTTCTGTTGCTTAACGCCTACCTTGATGCAGTACCTGATGTTGCCAGTTGAAGTAAGGCACAACAACTACAGTACTAAGTGCCTAAATGTTTTTAAACAGTGTTAAATGGCAGCACATTGTAATTGTTGTTGTTGAGGATGGATTATATTTATAAGCTAGAGTTTTAATCCTTTGAGTTTTTCTCTTAAGGTGCTGGAGCCATCTCCTTTTTCGTTTGTTTTAATTTATGACAAGCACTTTGTTTGGAATATATATATATATACTGTATATATATTTAATAAAATAATTTGTTAAAAATTGTGAGTATTTCATTATTGGGTCAATTTTGAGGGCATATTTCCCAGATTATGAGCTGAGTAATATAGAAAATTTTAAGTTTATTTCAAGCCGTATTTGTGTTGAAAATTATAAAAAAATTGAGTGTATTTCAAGTATATATGAGCTGAAAATATTGAAAATTTTATGTGAAGTACTCCCTAATTATAAGTTGAGAAAAATCAAAATTTATAAGTTAATGTTGAGATAATTTAAGACAACTGCACATGCAATTTTTAGTTTGTGTAAACTTAAAATTTTTAAAAACATCACTCAATTTTTATTATGTAATCTGTTACAAAAAAACTTTTGAGTTCTGTGAACTTATTAGGGTTTACAGTGTAACGGTTCATGGAACCGGTCCCCCTTTTCAGTACCATTTCTCTGGGGTTCCAACTGAGCTAAGCTGGCACAAAAATGTGATGCCAGAACACAATTGGTCACTGATTGGTCAGGGGGTGGAGTCACTGTCTGTTTGAGAAACTTTCACAACAACTCAATCTGACATTTGCAATAACTCGAACTCGAGGAGTGACTGGACCTTTTTTTAAGATTGTAAAAACAATAATGACAACACCGTGGTCTAATGCTGAATTATAGGTGTTTTTGTGCTTGGTGGCCAACAACAAAATTCAGAGCAAGCTAGACAAAGCTCCACTGGAACCCGGTCCTCTCCTCAGAGCCTTCTCAGGCCGGGCGGGGTGTCATCTCCCCGTATCCAAGCTCCGCTGGTCACTGTGAAAGATCCTCCGTGCTGCCGACCCATGGGACCATGTGAGACCTGGGCCCACCTGCCCCAGCCTCGCGTGCTTCTGCTCCGAGCTCCACTGGTCACCACGGAGGATCATACAAGCTTCCGACCTGCCCAAACCCCGGCCTTGTGTGTTCCTTAAGGCTAGACCATGAGCCCCGGCAGACGGGCGGACCTGGACACTAGAGTTGCATTCGGGCACAAGAAATCCGAGCTGACGGTTGGGAACGCGCGGCTGAAAGGTGCAGAAGATTAGAGCTAAGGGCGTGTTTGTCCTTTCATGGCCATAAAAGAGTATCTAAACCCTGCTTCTGCCTGCATTCTAATTTATTCAGACATGGACCCTACTCTGGCACACCTGCTTTGGGCGTTCACCTGTTTGGGTCGTCGGCCACAGGCGTCCGCTGAGTGCAGCATCTGAATGAACATTCATTTGGGCGATGGATCGCTTCCTGGCAGTATAGTCCCTTCTGAAGCTAACTGAACTTTTAACCTCTTTCAAGGCCAGTCAGCTCATGGTGAAATGGCCTGTGCAACTGGTGAAAATATGGCAGGCCATGTTATAATTTAACTGTATCACGGCTGATCCTGACCCAATCAAAAGCCAGACACCGACACGGCCCGCCCATCCAGCACATCATCATGGTCTGGCCCGCCCCAAATTTAGGTTGGGTGGGGCCGGGCTTAGGGCTTACTGTATGGGTCTGGGACCGAGTGTGGAAAAAAAAAGTATAAAAAATAATGTATTGTTTTAACCAGTGAAGATTAAGATAAAATAAAATAAATGGTGCTGGCTTTATCATGAAATCCTATTTTCACTTTAATGACTTTATTAAATAATTTGTTAAAGTTAACTCAGAGGAAAAATCTTAAAAGACACAAAATTATTGGATCTCTCAGGAATATTTCCCTCAAACATGTTTAAAGAAGAGCTACAGCCTTTATTTCAACTTTATTCTAAACTACAAATGTACAAATCACAAAACAAGAATTAAGCTTTAAAGCAAAGCTAAAATAATATATATAAAAATACGTGTCAAGATTCACTCAGAAGGCAGGATAGAAACCAATGGTGCAGACAAGAACGCTCTCAGGGAGCCAGGAGTACACAAATATATTTTTAATGGTAGTAAATCAAAATGCTGAACAGGGCAGCAAACTTACTCTGAAAACAGGAGACACAGGAGACATCAGGGAAGACTCAATGATGACCAGACAATGAACAACACAGTACTTAAGATAAATCATAAACACCTGGACACAGACAGGGAAACCAGAAGGTGTATGGATGGGGACTGAACAACAGACGGAGCCATCCTTACAGTACCCTCCCCCCCTCAAAGATGCCCCCTGGCACCCCCAAAGAAAATCCCCCAAAAACCAGATCGGATGGAGGGAGGAACCGCAGGGATGGCGGGCACAAGAAAACACAAGGACAGGGAACAAAACACAAAACACTGGAAACCAAAAACCGACAGGAACAGGGCTAGGGACAAATGCTAAACACAGACTAAAACTAGGAAATCAAATGTTCAAACACAGCAAGCAGAACGTCTTAAGCAGGTGACGACATGTCAGGCGGGCGACCGGGAGGCCGTCCATCATGCAGAGCCACATCAGGCTGGACGATCGGGAGGCCGTCCCTCTGGCAAGAGCATGTCGAGCATTGAGTCTTCTGCAAGCGTAGAGTCTTT